>JAMFTG010000742.1:0-123282 GCA_023974075.1 Chaenocephalus aceratus | reverse complement strand
TAACGACGTTATTCTGAGAGTCGGCATTATGAACGCGGATCCAACCCACGGGCCCGCGCCGCCATGTGACGTGGGCAGCACTACATGCGTTTTACCTTTACCCACGGACGCACAATAAGAACGGATTATACGAATACTCTCGTGACGTTTCGCTCTCGGGGCCGTTTTGTCTCCATGCGCCAACGAGCATGGAAGGAACGAGGCCTCCAGTTCTTATTATACATCCATGGGCTGGACTGACAGATGGCCTCTGCCTCTAATCTGTAATCCTGCTCACACACTCTCGCTGTCAGAGATCTACGTCAAAGAACACCTAATCGATACGTCACATTCTCGTGCGGGGCTTCGCTCAGAAACTCAGACTGCAGCGGAGGAAAAAGACACGAGATAACCACCGAGTGGAGAATTAGTTTCTTTCAGTATTTTAAGCCAGATTTCCGTGACTTTTTCATAACTTTGTAAATAATAATAACAACAACTAAACTTGTGATTGTTGTCAAGTTACTTTACATGTCTAAGCCTTCTTTCCCAAGCCTTTTCTCTGCATTTTATAACTTTCATAATTTCTCTTTAGCGTAAATTATCTGTCGTTTTTCACGTTATTTTGGAAGACTTTTATTTCAATTGTCGAATATTTTTTTTTAACACAAATTCCAGACATATTTCATAATTGTTGTTGTGACATTTCTTTACCTAATTTTCTGAAATGTTTTCATATAAGCTCCGGACCTTTCTGACGGTTGCATGAAGAACGTCCCAGGCCTGCAAATCAGACTTTAGGTGTTTCTGACTAAAGGAACGGCTCAGTCTATTCAACGTGTTGTATCTCAGCTCTGGCTTTTAACACGAGTTGAACATAACATGTTGAGATTTGTATATTTCTAGTTATTGTGCTTTTCATCTAGTTTAATTATTTTGTATTATTTTACTCCTATTGTGTTTTAAGGGTCTCATGGCCATTTCTATGATCATAACTCCATCGTTGAGGTCGACTAGAATATATTTAAATTGTTCAATGTTCCAGTCTGTACGTCACTCTCTGTCCTACACGGCTTGTTGGAGCTCCTCCCCCCCTCCCTGTGAGCTCTGATTGGTCGGGACGTTGCGAGGCTCGTTGCTGCGAGGAGCGGACAGGTTTCCGGGTCGGCGATACAGCGAGAACAAGCGAAACTCATCCCGAGCACACACACACTCACAGCCGAAGTAAATCAATAAGTGTGGCTTGATATTGAGAAAGAAAAACGGTTTATGACGCTGTGAGAATCTGCGGAGAGCGTTCCTCCGCCATCCCAACTCGTCTACTACCAGCCAGGGAGCTCTAAGCAAGTCAAGGGGACTCCCTGCTAGTTGGCCGAGGGGTCCTGGTGTGAGAGGGGCTCCGGATTGGTCCATGTGTTGTGGATCTGGGAGCTCACACGTCACAGAACCCAAGAAGCAAACTATGGAAGAAGAGAAATGTCCACGAGGCGTTCTGGGGCAGCACCAGGTCTTCTCTGAGTTAGAGCTTTACTCCACATGCAGAACCTTCAGAACACAAGGGGACGGGTCAGAACCAGAGAAGCATGAGGTGGGAGGAGCTTTAACTGAGGTGGTTTTAAATCAATAAAGATTGAGATTGAGACGGGAACCATGAAAAAGCTCCAGCGTGTCTCCGGCTTCCTCCCCGCGGCCTCTCGCTCCTCCACAGCACCCTACTGTACTCTGCACTGTACGGGACACACGCCGTGTTCCTGACACAGGCAGAGTGGAAAGCTCGGCGGTGAGCGCGAACCCGACACCCGACTGGGAATGTCAGAGCGCCCGGCATGTTGCTCGGCAGGATTTGGAACGGGGGGGGGAAATCTGCAGCAGCAGCAACGTGAGCTCAGCGGGTCAGAAAGCCTCCGGGAAAATACGTCTTTAAACGTTTTTACGACCGCCGTCGGATTAGAACCGGTTCCATCGAGCAGGTCCACACATGCTTTGGGATATACGGTGTACACAAAGACACCAACTATTATAAAAGATATTTAAGACTTAAAAACAAGGACGATATACACACAAATATATGTATGTGAGATATAATGGAACATGGTAAATACTATGTTCAGAGTGGAGAGCTGTGCAGGGTAACATATTGTTTGCATGTATTTAAATTAGAAGAACACCTCAGCGATACGTCGTGTTCTCGTGCGGGGCTTCGCTCAGAAGCTCAAACAGACACGCCCCCGACGTCCCGCAGAAGAGATAAGTGGAGAATTAGTGGATTGATTTACTTTTCAATTATTTTAAGCCAGATTTCCGACTTTTCATAACTTTATAAATAATAACAACAACAACTAAACACATTTTGAAGACTCCCCCCCCCCCACGTGGTTTCACTATCTGAGGCCAGATTTGATGACCTTCCTTTGACCTTTCCTCAGACTCTCCATGACGTGGGCAGGAACTGTCCGAGCCTTCTCTCCCGTGACTTCCTCGTGACTTCTAGCCAGATTTCCATCACAAAGCGTGTTGTTGTTTCTTTCTCCTCTTTCAAGACAGCTCAATAACAACAACAACACAAACTCCATAACGCCTCAATAGCTCCAGCATTATGATTAGCATGACTACCGGCTGCTTGGTTGACAATTCAATTTAATAAACCAGTAAATAAACCATATATACTTCCACATCTACGACTGTCACCTGGCTGCCATCACACTACTTCACACTAAGAATTAGGGCCGCACGATGTATCGCGTCGTACGATAATCGCGTTATGCGCCATATTGACATCGCAGGACGTGCAATTTATTTATAAAGATAATTAGATTTCTTTATTATTTTTTTTAGGACGTGCGATATCAAGTAGGCCAGTGTTTCTCAAACTTTTTCATACCAAGGACACTTAACCAATAAAAAAACACTCGCGGACCACCTAACTCCACAAATATCCAAAAACACATCGTTTTTTACAAATCGCCTGAAAATGCTACAAACAGGTGACAACATGTGTGACGAAGGTGTTGCGCTGGGCTATATCATGCAATCGAAAGTGAAACTTAAGCTCGCTCCATTGCGGAGATATTCCTGCGAGAGTGCGGAAAACTTAAATTAGTTAATTTATTTCAAATGTGAAATGTTACCAATATACTCACGGACCACTAGGGGGCGCTCACGGACCACCAGCACTGAAGTAGGCAAATGAACTCAAACACGTTACAATTCTTTTGCTGCTTGCTACAACAGGAAACGGCGCGCGTGACGGCAAACCACCAATCAGAAGCCTTGTTGATGGGATCACAGCAGGATGACCGAGCGAGCTCAGCTTGTTGCCCCGACAACTCTAACCCTCCGGTGATCCTCACATTCACTTTGCACCCTCCGTCCTCTCATTGTCCCCAGAGGATAGAACTCGAGACAATGAGAGGATTCCACATGTTAATCTGGCGCTTCAGGTATCTTTCACCGACTGAAATAAAATGTTAAAGATATTTTTTACCGTCGTATATCTGCTCCCGATCTCTCGGCGAATTGAAAGTACTTATTGCCGGAGATCGCGTGCTTGTGGTTTTATTAAATGTGCCAAGGACTGTCTTAGGGATAAAGCTTTTAGACGTGCCGCTCCACTAACTTGGAACCGTCTGCAAAGAGAATGGGACAGTACCAAGCTGGCACCACGACGTGTTTTTAAAGCTCGGTTGGATGCTACTCAGTAAGAAGCTGTGGGTTACTGTACATGTGGAGAGATATGTAAACTGTAATCCCTGTACATGTTGCTGTATGATGTCCTTTGTTGTTCTGTTGTTGTTGTGTTTATGTCTTCGGATTTCACCTGGATGAATAAAGGTTTTGATTTGAATTAATTGACGTTGTTAAAGGACCAATAACTAAAGCAGAGGGTCGTTTTGTTTTACATGCAATAGTCGCCTCAACAATCGTCAACACACAATCAACACAAACATGTGTAAGATATTGAAACGTTATAGTTCGGGCCGGCTGTGCGATGACGGCAAAAAATCATAATTACTTTGGTCAATAATTGACATCACGATTATTAAACACGATTATTCGTCGACTTTGAAAGCATCCATTTATTGAACTTTAAAACAAATACAAATAATAATTTGAACAGTATCTTCTCAGCTGTTGATCACCCTGAACGTAGAATCCAACTGAAAAAACAATACAAAATAAATGATACGTTTAAATAAAAAATATCAAAATAATAATACCGATAAACGAGATCAACACATATTTCGGAGCGCAGTTCCACGAGCGACGAAACATATATAAATAAAAGTTAATTCGATCAAATATGTCGCAACCTAGCAAAGCTAAATAATTGTGTTTTTCGATTATGTTGTTTTCGTAATTGTGGCAGGCCAACATCGTAATTGCGATTAAAATACGATTAATTGCCCTAGTTATAGTTGTATACTACTAAAACAGCCTCAAATTGACTCCAAGGAACCCCGATGCGTCCAAAGTGCGTACAGGACATTTAAAAAAGATCTTCATTTTATGTTATGTCCTAAATTAGGAAAAGTCATGAAATACTGAGCAAACAAAAATTATGACATTTTGTTTCGATACGTTAAACATTGAATTAACCCAAAGGATAACAGGAGGGTTAGGATCCAGACGTCCGTGACTAAAATCCTTCATCCGGTTAAATATTGTTAAAGAATACCGATAGTATAGCGAGTTGAAGAACGGACGGTCTGCGAGAAAAAAACCGGTCTATTTTTTCCCGTCGCAATGTCAGTTTTTTCCAATATCGTGCTCATGCAGCCGTACGAAGAATTATCCGTGATTTTATGCATATTTTGATATTTCTTGCCCTTTACTTTTGCTTTATCGAGGTCAGTTTGGCCGTGGCGAGGTTTCTGACTTGTTTTTTATTGGGCGTTGTCGTGTTCCCACCGTAACGGCATTAAGTGAAATGTGTGTTTCACATTAAGGGCTTTGCAGGTTGTTAAATTGTGTCCGTATGCAAATGACTGGCATCAACGTCCAGCGGGATTTCTTTTAGAAGGAATCCTTGGATTAAAATAAAGTGACAGAAGTCGGTTTGTTCTCTTTTTGTAGGATTTGTTTTACCGTGAAAACGACAACTATCACAAGCCGTTTTATCGGTGAAGCTTAGCTAGTTCGATTAAGATAAGAACATATTAAAAAGACGGTTTCATTTAATTACTTTAAACACCTTTTCACTCGTATATATTTTACATATTTCTGCACTTGGTAGTAAACCTGGATACTACATTTCCCGTCTAGATTAACAACGTTTGATTACTTGAAAAGAACAGAAGAGATTGGACGCTTCTGGGGACAAAGACAGCCCAAATAAATCTCTTTTACTCAATATTTGTCATGAAATTGGCTGTTTTCGGTGATTATTGTCAACATTAGTGCATTAAATGTAGGATTGACAATAGTTGGCTGTAACGTGTGGTGACTGGAAAATAAAAACTGCAGCCTGAGGTCGCAAACCGTCTACAGCTCAAATAAAACGACAGCTTGCACGGACAAAGATAAAGCATTGTAAGTAACCTTTAGCGCTGCGAACGAACACGAGGGCAGCATCCAACATGGACGGTTCTTTCACTTCCTGATGGTGATAAAAACCAAGATGAAAAACCGGGTAAAGACTTCATTAATACATGGAGCAAAGGAAGACTATTGTAAGCATATGCTATGACGAAGCTTGAACCGGCACGATACATGCTGAAGGACAATACAGAGCGAGCTAACAGTTAGCTAACAATGCTCAAGTCTGCACGAGTATACGAGTATTCTGAATATTTAGAATTAGAAACACTATTCTTTGAGCTAGGATAATAAATGAATGGATGTAAAGAAATGCAACCGAACAGGCAGACAGATTAACGGTAAGCGTCGCCAAATTATTTTTAGACATGTGAAACAAACGTGTGGTAAACAAGGAATACAGGCGTACAAAGATCCGAGTGAAATCGGGACAGACGCCGGATATTTTTGGTTTTATATCCCCAAAAAAGAGGCTTTGATTGTTTTGGCCGTCTGGATGCTTCATTTTTCTTTTGAGTATCTACATCCAATAATCAAAATACAAAAAATCATTGATTAATATGCAAGAATTAATCTTTAAATATATATTTAGAAAATAAAACAACCTATCAATTTTGACTTATTTTTTAAATACTTGTAACATTTTCCAATCCGATTTAAAGCGTATTCGTATCATTCTTCCAGCTGTATACCTTCCTGCTGAATATAGCCACTGCTTACACCGTATTTATACTCATTGATGCTGCTGTTAAGATGCTAAACTGCACTTTGTTAATTAAGGTAATTAAGGTGAATCTAATCCACTTAATTTAATCCGTGCTAGCTAAGGCTACCTAAACAGCTCGTCTCACAATTGACGCAAGGAACAATTAGTTTGAATCACATTTACCTACAAGACTATTTAAAGCATCGTCAATATAACATTTTAATCTGTATTCCTGTTGATACACAAGGTACAACAGCCTGACTGATACTGGATTATTTAGGCGATAACAATAATATACAACCGACGTATACTATGAGCTCTGCCAATACATCGACAGAAAAGCAATAAGCATATATATTTCCATATACATTCAGTCATTTCTCAAGAAAAAAACTGTGAACATGTGCGTTTTGTTGTCTCATAAATGAGAGAAATAACTGCTTTTTTTGTTATATACCATTTTGAATACTACATTTTGTGTTTTTAACGATTTTAGTTGATCAAAACAAGATTTTTGAGCACAGAATAATCATGAGTTGCTAAATAACTGCTAAATACAAACGGACTGTAACCAAATACACATTATATATTTACATTTAAATGATGATAATTCACTACAGCACTTTATAAATACCATTTAACATGCTAAAACCCTATTTAATAAAGCTGTAAACCGACAAGCTAATACAACTACAGCATGATTATTAACTTATAATAGCCTCATAGCAGCATTAGCATGTCTGTCAAGCTAATACAATAACAAAGGGTGTTTTTTAAAGACCTGACGGCTATAATAACCCCATTATTACACATTGTACTGACTTTAAAAACAGCCAAAGAGAAAGCAGCTGACCTCTGACTTGAACTGAAGCTTTATTTCTGTCTGTCGAGCTGGAGGCCAGAAATGTACCCAGCAACCGAGAAAAACACACACACAAAACCGCATCTAACGTGACACAAAGACGCTAAAAACACGTATTAATGGAAATCAGGAGACAAACAGAGATGTAATAGTGTGATAAAGCAGTATTATCAAGTGAAATACAGGCAGTAAAACACACCACAGCGCCAGGAAGTGCATTTAAATGAAGCTGATTTTCGTAGTGGTCAAACGGTGGTACTACAACTTCCGTGTCAGACACTGGGTCCACAAATACCCCATTATTGACTTACATTGGGAAAGAAACGTCTGCAAATAAGCGTATTATTGCTTTTAATAAACTACCTACAGTGCTACACACACTTCTGTAGCCCTTATTTAATTTTAGGGTCTAAAGTTGTAAATATAAGTTGTGATCTTTTTTAGTATTCAATTTATTCAATATTTTCGTTATATTGTTTCTTATTTAGATACTCTAGTGATACATGTCCTTTGTATATACTTGCTGCACATTTTTATTTCATATAATTACCGTTTATGTTTTATTTAATTATATTTGTCTCTTGAAAACTCAACTGCGCATGCTCCGTGGGCCCACGTACGGGTACTTTTGCTCTCCACGGTCAGCCATTTTGGCTCAAAGCGCCACACATAGGAATGACCGGAGCCCCGCCTCCAGCTCTTTATAAATCCTCGGTTAGCTGCTGTCACTTATCATCTGTTAAAAATAAACCCGACACACAGGGCAGGAAAACGGCTTTGTGTTTCTACTTACAACCGCTTATTTTAAAATAACATAAAACATATAACACATACCGTCACAACAAGCAGAGGCGCATATATATATATATATATATATATATATATATATATATATATATATACTGTTTATATCCTAGCTTCCCCTCGAGTGTTTTTATCCGCTGCCGACGTATGACGTTCACATTTACGTTGTATTTTTTAAAAATGAGAACCGGGGGGGGGATCAGCGGTGTCTCCCCTTGACTCTACCCAGGTTTAGGTGCCCTAAGGCCGGGTACAGAGGCTGTGCTTACCCGTCGGGAGGAGCGAGGTTCCGGGCTTCTTGGTTAACATGGCGGCCGCTCCTATCCCTCTCCTCTGGACTCAGACGGACAGGATTCCTCCTCCTCTTCCTCCAGCAGCTCCTCCCCTTCCCCCTCCTCTTCCTCCTCCCTTCCCCCTCCTCTTCCCGATCCCCTGGAGCTTACATTTAAATATATATCAAGTCAAAAAGTCAGTCAACTTTATAGAGGCTTTGGTCAATCTTTCCGTTTGTGTGAGATCTAAATACCGTTTCCCACAATCCCGAATACAAAAAACAAACACAAATATGTAAGCAAATATGTACACATTAAGACGACAATCAATATATACAAAAATAACAGTCACTTCAATATCTTTGAAAATGTACATTAGTGCAAGACTGTCCATAGCATAACAGAAAATACGATAATTAAGAAAAAATAATCCCAATTTAATTGTATTTACATTAATTCAATTTACATTTAATTTATTTACTTTATATTTAATATTATTTAAATTAAGAACACTTAATAAGATAAGATATACTTACTTTTATCCCAAATATGACGTTTTCATTACAGCAGCATTTTAAACAAAGGCATTGCACATTATAATATTTTATATTTAAATAAATATGTATCCCAATTTAATATGAAATAAATTCACTGTTAATTCATTAAGGATTATTTTGGCTATTTGCATATAGGCTATTTAATTAAGACCGCATTTGTAAATGAGCACGATAGCTATTTTCAGAATATTAATACATATTATTATTGTATTACACATGCATGTACGAGCATTTGAACTTATAGTTTGCCAATATGGAGCCACTTTAATACTTCATAATCCTATAGCGAGGGTGTTTAGTAACTATGAGTATTACATACATGTAGTATAGTCAAAAGTACAATATTAACCTCGAAATGTGGTGCAGTACTATAACGTATAGCATACAATGGGAAAACGCAAGTACTAGTATGTCAAAATGCAACTTAACTTAGTTAGTTATAGCTATTTCCATATTGTTATACAGATGTTATCAACAATTTAATAAGTAATTTAATCTTGTTATTAGTCAACATGGATCCAGTTTACTTCAAATTGACTTGCATCACGTCATATATTACGTGTTTTTATAGGAGCTAGTGAAGCTAGCCTCCGAAATGTGATTGGAAACTATAAATTGGAATAAAATGGAAATACGAGAGGAGAGGATGTCAAAAAGTTCCATTAGAAACACCCCCAACTCAAACAGACTCACCTGGGATCTTCTAAAAGCCTTTTATTATTCTTTACAAACAAACGGCATTTATCAAACTGCAGGTAACCATAGCAACAGCACCGTTACTGCCAACGACGACGAGTAGCATTACATGTGCTTCGGATTGTGATTGTGTTTATGTTGGCTGCTTGGAGACGAACAGCACGTTTTAACAACATGACACAAGAGGAGTGTGTGTGTGTGTGTGTGTGTGTGTGTGTGTGTGTGTGTGTGTGTGTGTGTGTGTGTGTGTGTGTGTGTGCGCGTGTGTGCGTGTGCGTGTGGTTTCAGGTTTCAGAGCTATTAGTTCAATTACAGGGACTTATGTAACAGAAATAATTTACTCAGCAGGATCACGTATTTATTTGAGGGAGAAGAAAACAACAACAACAACAACAACAACAGCAACAACTGTGTTTACTGAGTAATCGGGATGACTTTGCTCTGGCCTTTATGAGGTGGTTTGATTCTGCAACACGACCTCCGACAGCGCTCACAAAAAAGTGGAGGAGGTGCAGGAGGAGGAGGAGGAGGAGGAGGAGGAGGAGGTGGATGGGGAGGAGGTGGATGAGGAGGAGGTGGATGGGGAGGAGGTGGATGAGGAGGATGGGGAGGAGGTGGATGAGGAGGAGGTGCAGGAGGAGGAGGAGGAGGAGGAGGAGGGTAGATGGGGAGGAGGTGGATGAGGAGGAGGAGGAGGAGGATGATGAAAGGAGGTGCAGGAGGTGGATGGGAAGGAGGTGGAGGAGGTTGCAGGAGGAGGAGGAGGAGGAGGAAGAAAGGAGGTGGATGAGGAGGAGGAGGATGGGGAGGAGGAGGAAGAAAGGAGGTGGATGAGGAGGAGGAGGAGGAGGAGGAGGAGGAGAGAAGAAAGGAGGTGGATGAGGAGGAGGATGGGGAGGAGGTGGATGGGGAGGAGGTGGAGGAGGAGGAGGAGGAGGAGGAGGAGGTGGATGATGAAGGAGGTGCAGGAGGTGGATGGGAAGGAGGTGGAGGAGGTGCAGGAGGTGGATGGGGAGGAGGTGGATGGGGAGGAGGAGGAGGAGGAAGAAGAAGGAGGTGGAGGAGGAGGAGGAGGAGGAGGATGGAGGAGGAGGAGGAGGAGGAGGAGGATGATGAAAGGAGGTGGATGGGGAGTGAGGGTAGATGGGGAGGAAGTTGGAGGAGGAGGAGGAGGAGGAAGGAGGTGAGGGGAGGAGGAGGAGGAGGAGGAGGAAAGAAAGGGAGGTGGATGGGGAGGAGTGCAGGAGGGTGGATGGGGAGGAGGTGGAGGCGGTGCAGGAGGTGGATGGGGAGGAGGAGGAGGAAGAAGGAGGTGGATGAGGAGGAGGAAGGAAAGGAGGTGGATGAGGAGGGGAGGCGGAGGAGGAGAGGTGGATGGGAGGAGGTGGATGAGGAGGAGGAGGAGGAGGTGTGAGGTAGGAGAGGAGGAGGAGGAGGAGGAGGAGGTGGATGAGGAGGAGGTGCAGGAGGAGGATGAGGAGGAGGTGCAGAGGAGGAGGAGGAGGAGGAGGTGCAGGAGGAGGAGGAGGAGGAGGAGGTGGAGGAGGTGCAGGAGGTGGATGGGGAGGAGGAGGCGGAAGAAGAAGGAGGTGGATGAGGAGGAGGAGGAGGAGGAGGAAGAAAGGAGGTGGAATGAGGAGGAGGAGGAGGAGGAGGAGGAGGAGGAGGAGGAGGAGGAGAGGAGGAAAAGAGGTGCAGGAGGAGGAGGAGGAGGAGGAGGAGGTGGAGGAGGTGCAGGAGGTGGATGGGGAGGAGGAGGAGGAGGAGGAGGAAGAAAGGAGGTGGATGAGGAGGAGGAGGAGGAAGAAAGGAGGTGGATGAGGAGGAGGAGGAGGAGGAGGAGGAGGAAAAAGAGGTGGAGGAGGAGGAGGAGGAGGAGGAGGAGGAGGAGGAGGAGGAGGAAGAAAGGAGGAGGAGGAGGAGGAGGAGGAAAGGAGGTGGATGAAAGGAGGTGGAGGGCCGCCCCACGCCAACAGGAGGCCGGCCAGGAGGAGGAGGAGGAAGAAAGGAGGTGGATGAGAGGAGGAGGAGGAGGAGAGAAGAAAGGAGGTGGATGAGGAGGAGGAGGAGGAGGAGGAAAAGAGGTGGAGGAGGAGGAGGAGAGGTGCAGGAGGAGGAGGAGGAGGAGGAAGGAGGTGGATGGGGAGGAGGAGGAGGAGGAGGAAGAAAGGAGGTGGATGAGGAGGAGGAGGAGGAGGAAGAAAGGACGGTGGAGGAGGAGGAGGAGGAGGAGGAGAGGAGGAGGAAAAGAGGTGGAGGAGGAGGAGGAGGAGGAGGAGGAGGGAGGAGGAGGAGGAGGAGGAGGAGGAGGAGGAGGAGAAGAAAGGAGGAGGAGGAGGAGGTGGAAGAAAAGGAGGTGGAGGAGGAGGAGGAGGAGGAGGAGGAGGAGGAGGAGGAGGAGGAGGAGGAAGAAGAAAGGAGGTGGATGAGGAGGAGGAGGAGGAGGAGGAGGAGGAGGAGGAGGAGGAGGAGGAGGAGGAAAGGAGGTGGATGAAAGGAGGTGGAGGGCCGCCCCACGCCAACTGGAGGCCGGGGCCGCCCCACGCCAACTGGAGGCCGGGGCCGCCCCACGCCAACTGGAGGCCGGCCAGGAGGAGGAGGAGGAAGAAAGGAGGTGGATGAGGAGGAGGAGGAGGAGGAGAGAAAGAAAGGAGGTGGATGAGGAGGGAGGAGGGAGGAGGAGGAAAAGAGGTGGAGGAGGAGGAGGAGGTGCAGGAGGAGGAGGAGGAGGAGGAGGTGGAGGAGGTGCAGGAGGTGGATGGGGAGGAGGAGGAGGAAGAAAGGAGGTGGATGAGGAGGAGGAGGAGGAGGAGGAAGAAAGGAGGTGGATGAGGAGGAGGAGGAGGAGGAGGAGGAGGAGGAGGAGGAGGAGGAGGAGGAGGAAAGAGGTGCAGGAGGAGGAGGAGGAGGAGGAGGAGGTGGAGGAGGTGCAGGAGGTGGATGGGGAGGAGGAGGAGGAGGAGGAGGAAGAAAGGAGGTGGATGAGGAGGAGGAGGAGGAAGAAGAAAGGAGGTGGATGAGGAGGAGGAGGGAGGAGGGGAGGAGGAGGAAAAGAGGTGGAGGAGGAGGAGGAGGAGGAGGAGGAGGAGGAGGAGGAGGAAGAAAGGAGGAGGAGGAGGAGGAGGAGGAAAGGAGGTGGATGAAAGGAGGTGGAGGGCCGCCCCACGCCAAACAGGAGGCCGGCCAGGAGAGGAGGAGGAGGAAGAAAGGAGGTGGATGAGGAGGAGGGAGGAGGAGGAAGAAAGGAGGTGGATGAGGAGGAGGAGGAGGAGAGGAGGAAAAGAGGTGGAGGAGGAGGAGGAGGAGGTGCAGGAGGAGGAGGAGGAGGAGGAGGAGGTGGATGGGGAGGAGGAGGAGGAGGAGGAAAGAAAGGAGGTGGATGAGGAGGAGGAGGAGGAGGAAGAAAGGAGGTGGAGGAGGAGGAGGAGGAGGAGGAGGAGGAGGAGGAGGAGGAGGAGGAAAAGAGGTGGAGGAGGAGGAGGAGGAGGAGGAGGAGGAGGAGGAGGAGGAGGAGGAGGAGGAGGAGGGAGGGAGGAAGAGAAGGAGGAGGAGGAGGAGGTGGAAGAAAGGAGGTGGAGGAGGAGGAGGAGGAGGAGGAGGAGAGGAGGAGGAGGAGGAGGAGGAGGAGGAGGAGGAGGAGGAGAGAAGAAGAAAGGAGGTGGATGAGGAGGAGGAGGAGGAGGAGGAGGAGGAGGAGGAGGAGGAGGAGGAGGAGGAGGAAAGGAGGTGGATGAAAGGAGGTGGAGGGCCGCCCCACGCCAACTGGAGGCGGGGCCGCCCCCACGGCCAACTGGAGGCCGGGGCCGCCCCACGCCAACTGGAGGCCGGGGGCCGCCCCCACGCCAACTGGAGGCCGGGGCCGCCCCACGCCAACTGGAGGCCGGCCAGGAGGAGGAGGAGGAAGAAAGGAGGTGGATGAGGAGGAGGAGGAGGAGGAGGAAGAAAGGAGGTGGATGAGGAGGAGGAGGAGGAGGAGGAAAAGAGGTGGAGGAGGAGGAGGAGGTGCAGGAGGAGGAGGAGGAGGAGGAGGTGGAGGAGGTGCAGGAGGTGGATGGGGAGGAGGAGGAGGAGGAGGAAGAAAGGAGGTGGATGAGGAGGAGGAGGAGGAGGAAGAAAGGAGGAGGAGGAGGAGGAGGAGGAGGAGGAGGAGGAGGAGGAGGAGGAGGAGGAGGAGGAGGAGGAGGAGGAGGAAAAGAGGTGGAGGAGGAGGAGGAGGAGGAGGAGGAGGAGGAGGAGGAGGAGGAGGAGGAAGAAAGGAGGAGGAGGAGGAGGTGGAAGAAAGGAGGTGGAGGAGGAGGAGGAGGAGGAGGAGAGGAGGAGGAGGAGGAGGAAGAAGAAGAAGAAAGGAGGTGGATGAGGAGGAGGAGGAGGAGGAGGAGGAGGAAGAGGGATAAGGAGGCGGGCGAAAATGAAAGGAGGCCGGGGCCGCCCCACGCCAACTGGAGGCCGGGGCCGCCCCACGCCAACTGGAGGCCGGGGCCGCCCCACGCCAACTGGAGGCCGGGGCCGCCCCACGCCAACTGGAGGCCGGGCCGCCCCACGCCAACTGGAGGCCGGGGCCGCCCCACGCCAACTGGAGGCCGGGGCCGCCCCACGCCAACTGGAGGCCGGGGCCGCCCCACGCCAACTGGAGGCCGGGGCCACCCCACGCCAACTGGAGGCCGGGGCCGCCCCACGCCAACAGGAGGCCGGGGCCGCCCCACGCCAACTGGAGGCCGGGGCCGCCCCACGCCAACTGGAGGCCGGGGCCGCCCCACGCCAACAGGAGGCCGGGGCCGCCCCACGCCAACTGGAGGCCGGGGCCGCCCCACGCCAACAGGAGGCGGGGCCGCCCCACGCCAACTGGAGGCCGGGGCCGCCCCACGCCAACTGGAGGCCGGGGCCGCCCCACGCCAACTGGAGGCCGGGGCCACCCCACGCCAACTGGAGGCCGGGGCCGCCCCACGCCAACAGGAGGCCGGGGCCGCCCCACGCCAACTGGAGGCCGGGGCCGCCCCACGCCAAACTGGAGGCCGGGGCCGCCCCACGCCAACTGGAGGCCGGGGCCGCCCCACGCCAACAGGAGGCCAAGGGCCGCCCCACGCCAACCTGGAGGCCAGGGGCAGCCCCACGCCAACTGGAGGCCGGGGCCGCCCACGACAACTGGAGGCCGGGGGCCGCCCCACGCCAACTGGAGGCCGGGGCCGCCCCACGCCAACTCGAGGCCGGGCCGCCCCACGCCAACTGGAGGCCGGGGCCGCCCCCACGCCAACTCGAGGCCGGGCCGCCCCACGCCAACTGGAGGCCGGGCCGCCCCACGCCAACTGGAGGCCGGGGCCGCCCCACGCCAACTCGAGGCCGGGGCCGCCCCACGCCAACTGGAGGCCGGGGCCGCCCCACGCCAACTCGAGGCCGGAGCCGCCCCGACGCCAACTCGAGGCCGGGCCGCCCCACGCCAACTGGAGGCCGGGGCCGGCCCGACGCCAACTCGAGGCCGAGGCCGCCCACGCCAACTGGAGGCCGGGGCGCCCGACGCAAACTGGAGGCCGGGGCCGCCTCACGCCAACTGGAGGCCGGGGCCGCCCCACGCCAACTGGAGGCCGGGGCCGCCCCGCGCCAACTGGAGGCCGGGGCCGCCTCGCGCCAACTGGAGGCCGGGGCCGCCCCGCGGCCAACTGGAGGCCGGGGCCGCCCCGCGCCAACAGGAGGCCGGGGCCGCCCCGCGCCAACAGGAGGCCGGGGCCGCCCCGCGCCAACTGGAGGCCGGGGCCGCCCCGCGCCAACTGGAGGCCGGGGCCGCCCCGCGCCAACTGGAGGCCGGGGCCGCCCCGCACCAACAGGAGGCCGGGGCCGCCCCGCGCCAACAGGAGGCCGGGGCCGCCCCGCGCCAACAGGAGGCCGGGGCCGCCCCGCGCCAACAGGAGGCCGGGGCCGCCCCGCGCCAACTGGAGGCCGGGGCCGCCCCCGCGCCAACAGGAGGCCGGGGCCGCCCCGCGCCAACAGGAGGCCGGGGCCGCCCCGCGCCAACAGGAGGCCGGGGCCGCCCCGCGCCAACTGGAGGCCGGGGCCGCCCCGCGCCAACTCGAGGCCGGGGCCGCCCCGCGCCAACTGGAGGCCGGGGCCGCCCGCGCCAACAGGAGGCCGGGGCCGCCCCACGCCAACTCGAGGCCGGGGCCGCCCCACGCCAACTGGAGGCCAGATGTTCCAACCCAAGCCCGGCGAACACACGATTACAACAATTAAAGTTAAGAACAAAAGTTGAACCCATCGTTTCTTAACTTCTGATTCCTTTCCCTCGCGCTGAGTTTCTGTTGGTCGGCCTGGGAGAAACAAAAACACAAATGTAACTTATTAGTTTACCCAAAGCAAAGGAAAAGCGGGTAATGCTGGAAGTAAAAAAAAGCAAAAGAAAACTTGTCTTTTCGTTCAAAGCTTTGAGATGTCTGCACCGGATCATTCCTGTTGATGTTTTTAAATGTCCGTGGCCTTCCTTGCCCCGTCGATGGCTCTGCACCATCAGATCCACCGTGTCTTTCCTGTCCGCCGTCTCCAACCGAGGAACTGGGATGCCTGAAGCCTTCCAGAAGATTCTCCCGCTCCAGGAACTACCAGAGCTCCTCTGTCATTGAGCCGTCATGGCTTCTGATGAGAGAGAGAGAAACTTTCAATGTATCTTATCTTATTCCACTTACCTCGAGTATTCTAGTGTGTCTTTTACGTTCCCTACTGGACTAGGGGAACCAACGTGTGTGTGTGTGTGTGTGTGTGTGTGTGTGTGTGTGTGTGTGTGTGTGTGTGTGTGTGTGTGTGTGTGTGTGTGTGTGTGTGTGTGTGTGTTGGATTCGGAAAAGCAGGGCCTTGTATTCCGGCGAGAGGAGTTTCTTGACGGCCGGTCGGCTGAAGACGCTGGATCCCGTAACTCCAGCCGGCCAATCAGACGCTGAGGAGGAAACACGAACATCGTCAGGATTCATTACGTAGTTTTATATTTGACAGTTTCCTCGTCTGCACCAGACAAACAAAATGTGTGAACGAACGAGGAAAAGATAAAAAATCTAAAACGACGAGAAATAATCTTAAAACTTTTCATAAATGTAAGTGTTAAATGTCGGAGAGAAGTCCAATATATTCGATATGTTTCCCATAAAAAATGATATTTTCTGACAATAAATTGGTAGATTTTAAACAAGAAACGTGCATATTCAAAAACGAGAATATTGTCTGATGTTAAAGTTGCAAAAATTAAAAACATACAATTAAGAACTGGTGAATTAACGAGATAGAAATGTTCGAGAAAAAACTTAAATATTCTCTGAGATATTTAATACATTTCAGAGAGAAAGATGAATATTGTCTGACGTAGAAACATAACATTTTATGAAATTCTGATTTAATATTCTGACATTTAAATTTCACACATTCCAAGAAATAAGCGTGATTATTCTCTGACTTTAAAGTGAGGAAACACTTGAACTTGACCCGAGATAACAACCTGTCTTACTTCACAGCACCAGGAGGACGCGTCCCCAGCTGACCCAGAAGGCCACGCAGGTTCTGGTCCAGGCTCTCGTCTCCTCACGCCTAGACTACTGCAGCTCCCTCCTGGCTGGTCTGCCTGCATGAGCCATCCGACCTCTGACCTCATCCAGAATGCAGCGGCTCGCCTGGGCTTCAACCTTCCTGAATGTTCCACACCACTCCGCTCCTCCGCTCCCTCCACTGGCTTCCGGTAACTGCTAGAATCCACTTCAAGACCCTGGTGCTTGCGTACCATGCTGCGAATGGATCTGGCCCTTCCTACATCCAGGACATGGTTAAACCGTGCACCCCAGCACGTGCACTCCGCTCTGCATCAGCCAGACGACTCGCTGCACCCTCGCTGCGAGGGGGACCCAAGTTCCCATCAGCAGGAACACGTGGGTTTGCTGTCCTGGCTCCAAGATGGTGGAATGAGCTCCCATTGACATCAGGACAGCAGAAAGCTCACACACCTTCCAGACTGAACACTCATCTCCTTCGACTCCACCTCGAGGATAGAACTGCTAACAAAGCTCTTATATACTAACAAAGGACTGGCTCCTCTAAAGCCAGCTGAGTAGCACTTGAAATGTTTGGCTCTATGAAACCTGATGTACTTTATGATTCTGTTCTTCCTGGTTGAATGTACGTACTGTAAGTCGCTCTGGATAAAAGCGTCAGCTAAATGTGATGAATACGGTCTGAACGTTAAGAAAGTCAAACTTGAATATTCTGTGAACTATAGCCACACATTTTGGAGACAGATTTTTGAAGATCTCTAAAATAAGTTGTACGGGGAAAAAATAACTTGCAAAAGATCAGATTTTGCCATTTTCATCAAACGTTTGAAAGTTTCTAACAAAGACGTCCAGGAGGAGAAATCCCTTTTTGCTTCCAGAGAGAAAACCCTTTGGACGTTTGGCCTCAAACCGACACCCTGGGGTGAAAGCCGAACGGAGGAACATAAACACTTCCTCTTTAAATCTCCCCGCTTCACACCTGAGCGAACGGGAATATCAGAGACAACGAGTTCAGAAGATCAGAGGGGAAACTCCAGAAGCTGGTTTCCACGCGCGGGGGAGGTCAGCGTTAAGATTCAGAATAATGTCTGGCTGCTATTTCCCCACGTAACAGTCTGCCGTGAGGAAGGCTGCCTCCTGCGCTTCACTTCCTACTTGCTGTCCGGCAACTATCTCAAAGTATTTAGTGCGAACAATACTTTCTCTTTTGTTGTTGTGTTAACCTTTAGAGCACATGTGTCAAACTCGAGGCCCGGGGGCCAAATCAGGGCCGTGGTGGATTTAATTTCGCCCCGTAGGATAATTTCTAATTCCTGTTAGATCTGGCCCGCCGGTATATTGCACCTTCCCTCCATCCTGAGGGTCTCCTCCGCTCAGAGCCCACACATTGATGACCTTGCCCCCTGATGAGACGCCAAGTATCTGAACTAGCATCTCAGAGCAGCACACTGAGTTCAATGGATGCTTCCTTCTGCACTTTCTCTCACGACAGCAGGGCATGTTTGGTTTCTCTTTGAGGGGATAGTTTTGTTGAAGCTGTTGTTGGCCTGTAGAGAAATGTACTCATAAGAAGTGACTCTGAGCTGCAGATAGAGCCATGAGAAATGAATGCAGCTGATTATTTAATGTAGTTTTTATAGGCAGTAATTGAAGCTTTGTTAGTTCCAGGTTTAATATGTGCAATAAGTTCATTTCAATACGTTCTGCAATAAACATTGAACCAGTCCGGCCCTCCACTAGCACCCATGTTTTAATGTTGGCCCGCTGAGTGTTTGAGTTTGACCCCCCTGGGGCTCCGTATGCACTTCTTATTCAAAGACACAACATATTTTTAAGTGCACGGGGAGAGTGTGGAGAGAAACGTTGGGATGTTAGCCTTTGCAGACATGCACAGAAACTTATAAAACAAAACTACTAACTCTTACTACTTTTAAATCCAGGCTGAAGACTTTTCTTTTTGTCGCTGCTTTTAATTGAACTATTCACATCTTAAGGCGAGACCACCCCCGAAACTAAACACGTGATATCAATTTAAAACAAGAATATATAATAAAAACCTCACCCAGCTGAATTCTTCTCAGCCCTTCATGTTCTTGTGATGTACGGCAAGATATCCATGAGGATCCTCAGCTGCTTGTTGCCTTGCTTTCATTCCTCTCCCCTCGTTATCTTTCAAATGGCCGTCAGTCTTAAAGCAACCCCCGGAAGTGATCACAGCACATGGCACAGATAATACCAACATCTCTATTTAACATTACCGATACTATCTCACTTCTTAGTTTCTATATTTAGCTTTTTATTTGGACATCTATTATCCCGAGTACTCGTATTGTGCACTTTCAAGTTTGACTCAACAATTTCACTACACACACTTGTATGTACATACAACTCGTTTGGATCGTTTTGTTTGAGGCATAGCAGGTAAAGACAAGTAAATAAAACACTTGTTCTTTTTTATGTTAAATACATTATTCTCAAGATGCAATGTCCCTACTCTCGTTGCTATTCTTCGCTCAACATATAAACAACATATAAAAATGAAGAAATTGTTTTGGAAACATTTTATTATTGTGAAAAAATGCAGAAGAGAAACAACATGCCACATCATACTGTACATGTTCCCAATGTTCACACACACACACACACACACACACACACACACACACACACACACACACACACACACACACACACACACACACACACACACACACACACACACACACACGCACACAGAGGCCTAAGATCTGTAAAACTATTGATAATGAAAACTGTTGGAGGACTTTGTTCAAATACGGCACCTGAAAAGTGCAAAAAGTGCCAAAACTTGCCCATAGGGGGCGCTATAGAGCTGTTTGCCAAGAACTCAACCCTCAGAATATCAAATTTTTCACCAGTCCTGACAAGTTTGCGTAAGAAGCACAACCCAAGGTTCGCGATAAGGCCTTCAAGAAGTGATTTATTGCGCCCATAATAACAATGTGAGGAATTACAAAGAGGAATGGCGCCATCTAGCGGCACAGCCTGGTACTCAAAACAAACCCAAATACATGTTCTGACTGCTTCCAAGCATATTCCTCATGTCCTACATTATATTATAATATCATTACCTGTTGAATAACATCTGTTGATACCTTTAGTTAGTGGTTCATGCTATAGTTCAGATCAGGTCTCATCGCTGGAGACGTTTAAATGGAGAGAGGAATAAAACGTGAAGGTGTGTTGCTGTTATCAGATTCCCAAACATGTCAAGATCGACTCAAAGGGCTTTTCTGGCTGCACCTTTTGTTCAGACTAGATGTCTTTGGTCAGTCGACAGTAGGGATGTACCGATACCACAAACTCATAATATCGCGATAAAAAGTCCACGGTACGATATGTGTCGCGAAATTGAAAAATAAAGGAAAAAAATGTGGATTTTTTTTCTTTATTAAATAATAAATCTGATTTGTAGCATTTTAGTAGATAGTAGTATTTTGTGTCAACAGAATAATAATCAGACCCTGCAATAGAATAAATCAAGTTTCACTTTAGTCTTTCAAGTAACTCTCTCTCCGATTATCCGACTGCAGCCCAAGCCCCCGGGAAGGCCGCCGGACTCTGAGGAAAGTATTCGTTGTGGCAAACGGCGGTACTACACTTCCGTATCAGTCGCTGGTAGGGATGGGTCCCGAGCCCCGGGGCTGAATTATTAAAGCCCGTGGTACCGTTAAGCTCCGACGTTATCGGTTTTTTTATCGGTACTGGAGACATGTAAAACATATATGTCGTATTCTACACAAACATTATATTGCAGTTTTAGTTTCGCCAACTCCGTTTCTAATACGCAGAAAGACTGCAGAATGCGTCTTTTTAGTATTTTCGATCTTTCCAATCAAGATATCGATATCGATCTCTCTCTCTCTCACTAACTATTGGGTATTGTCCACAGTGACCATTGCATGTATAAAAAATATGTGTAATGTGTATCTGTAAAGCGCTTTGAGCACTGGAAAAGCGCTATAATAAATGTAAGGAATTATTATTACTCCCTCACTCGCTCACTCACTCCCTCCCTCCCTCCCTCGCTCGCTCACTCCCTCCCTCCCTCCCTCCCTCACTCACTCACTCACTCACTCACTCACTCCCTCCCTCCCTCGCTCACTCACTCCCTCCCTCGCTCGCTCCCTCCCTCCCTCCCTCGCTCGCTCGCTCGCTCCCTCCCTCCCTCCCTCGCTCGCTCGCTCGCTCCCTCGCTCACTCGCTCGCTCGCTCGCTCCCTCGCTCACTCGCTCGCTCGCTCACTCGCTCGCTCGCTCACTCACTCACTCACTCACTCACTCACTCACTCAGCGTCATCAAGGTTATCTTTCAGGAAGATGAGCACGTCCACACGTCCAGGTGGAAGCTGGGATGTGTGGGCGTCCCCTGCTGTGGAAACAACTCTCTCGCTCGGTACTGGTGTCGCTGGGACAGAGAGACATGCTTTGGCCCTGGGGGACAGCAGTGGGTCAAACTGTGTCTCTCCACCTCTTCAAACACAATACAGTGTTTGCCAAGGAGGTGAGGCTTATTGACAGAGATATAAATATACTGTTGGTACGTGTCCATGTCTCTAGGTGTGTACATGTAGCCCTGTAAATACATGTCCTGTTGTGTTATCTGTTGTTTTATGTTCATGCTGTAACCTACTTGCTGCCATGTTGGACAGGTCTCCCCTGAAAAAGAGATCGATGTTCTCAATGGGACCATCTGGTTCAATAAAGGTTTAAAATAAAAAAAAGGGAATAAAAAAAATAATATTTAAAAAAAAATTATTTATTTTTAAAGTAAAAAAAAAAAAAAAAAAAAATCGCGGTAGATTCAGTCTCACGGCGGTATTGCGACATTTATTTACCGCGATATTCGATATATCGTTACATCCCTAGTAGACAGTGATTAATTTCCTTTCCAGAAATACAGACGACTTGTTTTACTCTCGTTTCCAGTCATTACGGAACGTGTTGGTAGCATAGCATTAACATCAGCCAAAGACAATACAATGTATTTCCATGTTTTATTGAATAGTATTCTTCAAATGCACACACCGACTTCTTCCTGCAGAATAAAGTTACAGCAAGACAACACACACACACATGCTCCTCGACGTACTCTAAGAGGAGGGACACCATCTAGTGGCCCATCCTGGTACTTCAACCAAACGGCAATATATGTCTTAAAGGTCCCCTATTATGCAAAATCCTCTTCTTCATGTCTCTTCTACATCAACATGTGTCCCCTCTTCTCCATGTCTCTTCTACATCAACATGTGTCCCCTCTTCTCCATGTCTCTTCTACATCAACATGTGTCCCCTCTTCTTCATGTCTCTTCTACATCAACATGTGTCCCCTCTTCTTCACGTCTCTTCTACATCAACATGTGTCCCCTCTTCTTCATGTCTCTTCTACATCAACATGTGTCCCCTCTTCTTCATGTCTCTTCTACATCAACATGTGTCCCCTCTTCTTCATGTCTCTTCTACATCAACATGTGTCCCCTCTTCTTCATGTCTCTTCTACATCAACATGTGTCCCCTCTGTGGAAAGAGACTCTGAAAGTTTCAGGAACAAAGATTCTCTCTCTTTTTGATCCATTTCTATAAAAACCTGTCTGAAAATGAGCGGATCAGATTTCGGCCACTTTATGATGTCATAACGACGTTTTGGCTTGAGTAACCATTAGCCAATCAGAAACCAAGGTAACCGGCCCACACATGTATGTTTTTGGACGGCCCTGTTTAAAAGCATCAAATCTAATCGCCGTAATCGACAGGCGAGATTATTAGAGGTGCCGAGTTTTTCCCATCGTAATGAAGACCGGGACTAAAGAAAGGGAAGAGTTTCTCGGTGAAGGCACAGTCAGTAAAGTTATGGATCAGGTCTGCAGAATCTACGTCGTAAAAGCCGACCGAACCCCTCTCGTAGTTCACGAACACGCCCACCCTCTCGGGCTGGCGCTTAACTTTGAGATATTCGGCAGAGGCTTGGTACTTATCGCCTTCCCGTAAACATATTGTCCAGTAGCCACTTTGAGGCCTCGCGTGGATCTTCCCCTTCCTGGCGATCGAGCCTTTGACGACGCCTAAATCCCACGAAGACTTCCCTTTCACCAGAACCTCGTAGTAAAACCTTCCGGAAGAGAAACTCTGCGTTCCTAACACGCTTCTGGAAGGATCACATCTCTCTGGGTTGTCTGGAAGGCTTTGTTCGACATCGCCGCAGTAGACTGCTTTCCTATCGTCAGACAGAACGAGGTAGGCATTCGCCGTTTCCGGATCCAGAGTCACATCCTTCTCAGACTCCTGGACCCTTTTAAGCTTGGCCTTCGCTTTCAATTTCTCCGTCTCTTTCTCGAATACTTCCCCCAGCAGATTGACAGCTTTCCCCACGCTTCCTCCATATGTCGGTGGAGTGAAAACTGATGTCCGTCCAGTTCGTGGTGAAGGGGATGGCGTGCAGCGATTGGACGCTTTGCAGGAAGTCCTCGCTGCGTGAGAGCTGCTCCACCTTAGCACTTCTTTTTGTCAGCTCGGAGATTTCTTTCTCAAGCCCTCCGATGAATCCTTCCGCCTGTTTTCTTGACGTTTCCCGCTTTTTTTCAATTTCCTCGATGAGACTATCGAGACTTCTCTCCACGGACTTCTGTAAAACCTCAAAGACTTGCCGACTGTCTGCGATATGTCTGTCAGCCGATTTACTGCTGATCTCCGCCGATCGACTGATTTCATCGATCCTCTTCCGTCTCTCCTGGATCATCCGTTTGATTTCCGCCTTCGTCTCCGCCAGCTGTTCCTTCTCGTGGTTCTTGAGGTCTGAAACGAAACAGAAACACGTTTGGTCAGTCGTGAGTATTGTTTACTGTGTCAACGGTTTACTTGATGTCCAAATGAAAACTTCTACATGCCTACGCTCTTTGGAAACCGTCTAGCACGGTGAGATGAGGTTCATTTCTAATTTAAAACCGTTATGCACCATTGCTCAATACACCGTATTTAACGTTGTCTTAATGTACGTTATTTAATTTCATATTCTGTTCTTGTACATATCATAATCTATTTACATGTATATAGACTTGTTGCACTATTTATTTATTTGTATTTTATTATATATGTTGCATCGGAGGAGGAGCTCAGGTCAGAAGAATGTCGTTGCCATGGCTACACTGTAGCCTCAATGACAATAAAACCTCTGAATTTGAATAAAACGTTGATTAGCAAGCGCCGATTTAATCGATGGCCCCCACCGTTTGTCATTTTAACGGTGGATTAACGGTTATTGACGGCTGAAATGTGACGCCGCTTGTCGCACTTTATCAACACTGCTTTTATTTCTAATGTCCTTCTCATCGGCAGAGTTGATAAAACGTTAATTGAAGAACGGATTTGATCTGAAACAATATATTAAAAGGTTCAGATGCTTAGGATTGCCTCAGGACATCTTCCGTATAAATCTAATCTTAATACAGCGAAATTCCAAGCATTCCCGACGGTGCCATGCCACATAACGGACGGTATAAGTATCATTTTGACAATACAAGCTAACACTTTTAATATATAAAGTGACTATAAATTGGACCTATGATACGTTGAACAGTACTCGTACAAAACTAGGGCCGGGACTTTAACGCGTTAATTAAGATTAATTAATTACACAAAGATTAACGCATTTTAATCGCACTTATTTTTGCACAGCGGAACGTTTCTCACTGGATGAGTTTCAGGCGTACCGATTATACTGGAGCACCAACTAACGTTCATGACTTCAGCATGGGACTTCAAACAACAACAAACCACGGTGAACAAGAGTCAAACATGAACGAACAAGCTGATGAGACGCTTTGGTCGGCCCCGTGGATGGGACATTTTGTTTTAAAAAACGGACGGATGGAAGCGTCGACAAGAGCCGCAGCACATCGAGCCTAAAGTATCACCTAAATGCAAAGCAGCTAGCATGTAGCAGCTAGCATGTAGCAGCTAGCATGTAGCAGCTAGCATGTAGCAGCTAGCATGGACGTTAGCCCGATTAAAAATGCGATTAATTTCGATTAATTAATTACAAAGCCTCTAATTAATTAGATTCCTTTTTTTAATCGAGTCCCGGCTCTATACAAAACAATACCATGAAAACACAGGAACAGGAAGTAAGTTATTGCACATGTATGTGTCAGTGCAGTTGATAATTACAAAACTAGAAATAAACGTGTTCGATAGAGACGGTATGAAGTAGAATATGAAGTGCAGTTGGATGTAAACATGTACCGAGTTGAGCGTAAGTTCAATTCCATTAGTAATAATACTTGATGCTGCATTTGAGACGTTTTCCAATACTCTTACTAAACGTACCTTTGCGTACCAAAACCAAAACCAGATCGTTTCGGCCGATCTTTTCTAGAATCTTCTTGGTTAACTCCCGAGCTCCATCGTCCTGATAGTTCTGCACCATCAGATCCACCGTGTTGTTCCTGTCCGCCATTTCCAACCGAGAAACTGGGATCCCGGAAAAACCTTCCAGAAGATTCTCCTGCTCCAGGAGCCACTTGAAATCCTTAAACTCGACTTCTTTTAAATCCAGCAGAGTCCTCCAGAGCTCCTCTTTCAGCTTCACCATGATGGCTTCCTGATAACAGAAAGAGACACTTTCAATTGGAGCGACAATCTTTTATTTATATTATCTTATAGAGCGGTGCAGTGACGAGTGCTAAAACCCGGAAGTGAGTTAGCATTTCTCCACTTCCTGTTCCCTCGTCTCAGAGCCAATGGGATCTCTCCGTAGGGTTTAGGAAACTATCTGAACTAAGGTCTGTGGTTGAGACGCATTGAAGAGACGGATCACGTTTTGTTTGAATATGGATCTGAAGTTGGCGTGACGTTGAAGTCGTGCTGCTGGACTCGCCTGTAGTTCCTTTGTAGCATCACGTCAGCATTTAGCTTCTGGTCGTTAGAGTTATGATTCGAACATTATGAAAGTAGACGTGTGGAGATTATCCGGCTGAACAAAACGTGCATTTATCAAACAGGCTCGTTTCCACAGATCTTATTTTTTACAATATTCCAAAATCGGATCGGATTTTTCCAGAAAATAATCTCTGTGTCAAAAAAAACGTTTATGATAATGACACATTTTGTTCAACAGGATAAACTCCACATATTCACACCACTTTATGATTTCTGAAGTGAAAAGCCAATGTTGGGCTATAAAGGAACTACAGCACGGTCACATGACTTCACGTCACCACCGCTAAGCTAAAGGTGGCTAATGTTGGGCTATAAAGGAACTACAGCATGGTCACATGACTTCACGTCACCACCGCTAAGCTAAAGGCGGCTAATGTTGGGCTCTAACCGCTAAGCTAAAGGTGGCTAATGTTGGGCTATAACGGAACTACAGCACGGTCACATGACTTCACGTCACCACCGCTAAGCTAAAGGAGGCTAATGTTGGGCTATAAAGGAACTACAGCACGGTCACATGACTTCACGTCGCCACCGCTAAGCTAAAGGCGGCTAATGTTGGGCTATAACCGCAAAGCTAAAGGTGGCTAATGTTGGGCTATAAAGGAACTACAGCACGGTCACATGACTTCACGTCACCACCGCTAAGCTAAAGGTGGCTAATGTTGGGCTATAAAGGAACTACAGCATGGTCACATGACTTCACGTCACCACCGCTAAGCTAAAGGCGGCTAATGTTGGGCTCTAACCGCTAAGCTAAAGGTGGCTAATGTTGGGCTATAACGGAACTACAGCACGGTCACATGACTTCACGTCACCACCGCTAAGCTAAAGGAGGCTAATGTTGGGCTATAAAGGAACTACAGCACGGTCACATGACTTCACGTCGCCACCGCTAAGCTAAAGGCGGCTAATGTTGGGCTATAACCGCAAAGCTAAAGGTGGCTAATGTTGGGCTATAAAGGAACTACAGCACGGTCACATGACTTCACGTCGCCACCGCTAAGCTAAAGGCGGCTAATGTTGGGCTATAACCGCTAAGCTAAAGGAGGCTAATGTTGGGCTATAACCGCTAAGCTAAAGGAGGCTAATGTTGGGCTATAAAGGAACTACAGCACAGCATTCTTTTAAAACCTGAAGAATATCCCAGGACTCTTCTTTAAAGGGGACCTATCATGCAAAATGCACTTAGTGATGTCTTTTATACATGTGTCCCCGGTGCGTCGGGGAACTCACGCAGCATCAGAAAATAAAACCCTCTCTATTTTCCTCCGTAAATCTTTTAAAAACGGGGGCTACAACGAGCGGATACAGATTCCATCCGAGCAGTCAGCCCGGAATAGTGGGCGGTGACGCTCCGCCTACATGGGCAACGCTCCACCTGCAAACGGACTGCAATCGTTATCAAAAAAGTCTTCCGTCCACACGCACCAGGAACATGTCCGTTCACACGAGACCACTCGAAAGCGCTGGAGACACTGTAGTACATATGCCAGGCCTGTAAGTGGCGCTGCAGTCTGCCACAAAAGCAGCGAAGAAGACTTCCCGCGCATGGTTGCGCTTCTGTTTATTCTCCCTCCCCGAGGGTGAGTGTTTGCTCCTGCTGCTTCACCATTATGGTTTCCAGCTTAAAAAAGAAAGAAAATAAGTTGCTATTGTTTCTACCTTGAAGACGAAAGAATACTATTATAATAAGTGTATAGACCAAATAGTAGTTGTATATTGTTCCTAGCAAATTTGCGTTATTTCAACTGTTGGTTGTAAAGAAGACCTTCGAAGCACAAAAGGAGACAAAAAAACGTGAATACCTGCATCTAAAGTAGCATCAAACTGCTATTTAATAGTTATTATTGCTTTTCTGTGGAATCATGTTGAAGAAAGTTGAAAAATTGCCTTTTAATTGGCTTTTCTGTTTCGCTCGTTCTCCATTTATTCAGGTTGTTTTTTTCCGAGTGCTGACCCGCTCGAAAGTTCGTCCTAGATCCAAAACGTTTAGGGTTATTCCTGAACGGCACATAGCCTGCTTGCTATTTTACTTGATAATCAAAATGTACATTAAAGTACGTTCAAACCGCCACAGAGTAATGAATACACACAGACCATAAGACATTACACGTGTTTCCTGAAAACGATCCTACCTTTTAAAACTCGTCCAGATCGAAGAGACTTTCTTTCTCTTTCTGATCTTCTCTGCAGACGCACGTGTCCCAACGTCCCAACCTGAAAAACCCACGGTGACGTAAAAGGTGTGCGACAGAAAGTACTAATAAAAAACCTGACATATACAGATACAGCATGCTGGGAAGTATTGAGAGTGTATGTACCCCTTTAACTCTTATCAAGATGCTTTCTCTGTCATTTCATTAGTTTGAACAAAGCCACGAAAGAGGCTTCTGCCCTTCCAAGCACCACGCACTAGATAGAATTAAGTTTTAAGATAGAAAGGACAAGATATTCCTTTATACTACAATGTGGGAATACTCAACAAAGCAGATGCACATCATTGTGTTTTTAAAGAAGCATCAAAGAAAACTTGAGTGAAACGATGACGTGATAACACAACTAAATATATAAGAGAGAGAGGAGAACGACAAGAGGAAGTACACACTTGATAGATAGATAATAGTGCACATAATGTTGATTCTGCACATGCATGAGTGCGGTAGTTCCCGGACCAGCTTCCGACGAAAGGAAAGGAAGTCATGACGAAACCTCAAATACCTGCTGACAGCCAACAATATCCCACGTGGACCAAAGTGAAAGTGAAAGTCCAGCTCGAAGCGCGGAGAACTTGGGAAACTATTCCGAAGCTCTGGACTCAGATATCCTCCAGAGGAATCCCAGAAGAGACGCTTCCATTCAAAGACAGCCGAACAAGAGACTGGAGAGCAACACCAGCTGCTCCCTCTGTACTGTACACACACTGCAACCTCCCCCTCTGCCACGTGCACACACACACACACACACACACACACACACACACACACACACACACCACACACACACACACACACACACACACACACACACACACACACACAACTTTGTATTATTATTATTATTATTATTATTATTTTCTTGCAGTTTCCTGTGTGTTTTATGCCCAATAAATCAAGTTATTTGCATTTAGATTTCTGGAAGCAAAGACTGGGAGCACAGACTGGGAGCACAGACTGGAAGGACAGACTGGAAGGACAGACTGGGAGCACAGACTGGGAGCACAGCTGCCGCTCAGACCATAATAATTGAACAAACATTGAGTTCAATTAAGTTCAAGGTTGAATATTAACCAGCTGCAGGGCTTTCTGTGTCACATGTAAAACCTTCCCCATGTTGCCCTGGGAACTATCAGCAACATTTGATAGTCAAATAAAAACAGGCGGGGATTGAAAAAAAGGGTTTTCTCTGGTGTAGTTTCAAAAAAACTGCCACTAGGTGCAGAAGAGAGTCGCTGATTTGACCTCTAATGCTCATTGGGACTTCATTCAAGTATTTATGTTTTTAAGTGTCTCTACTTTAAAGAGTCCTCTCCTGCTGATGTTCAGGTGTATATCAGTATGTAGTGTCTCTACTTTAAAGAGTCCTCTCCTGCTGATGTTCAGGTGTATATCAGTATGTGGTGTCTCTACTTTAAAGAGTCCTCTCCTGCTGATGTTCAGGTGTATATCAGTATGTAGTGTCTCTACTTTAAAGAGTCCTCTCCTGCTGATGTTCAGGTGTATATCAGTATGTGGTGTCTCTACTTTAAAGAGTCCTCTCCTGCTGATGTCCAGGTGTATATCAGTATGTAGTGTCTCTACTTTAAAGAGTCCTCTCCTGATGATGTTCAGGTGTATATCAGTATGTAGTGTCTCTACTTTAAAGAGTCCTCTCCTGCTGATGTTCAGGTGTATATCAGTATGTGGTGTCTCTACTTTAAAGAGTCCTCTCCTGCTGATGTCCAGGTGTATATCAGTATGTAGTTGTCTCTACTTTTAAAGAGTCCTCTCCTGATGATGTTCAGGTGTATATCAGTATGTAGTGTCTCTACTTTAAAGAGTCCTCTCCTGCTGATGTTCAGGTGTATATCAGTATGTGGTGTCTCTACTTTAAAGAGTCCTCTCCTGCTGATGTCCAGGTGTATATCAGTATGTAGTGTCCTCTACTTTAAAGAGTCCTCTCCTGCTGATGTTCAGGTGTATATCAGTATGTGGTGTCTCTACTTTAAAGAGTCCTCTCCTGCTGATGTTCCAGGTGTATATCAGTATGTAGGTGTCTTACTTTAAAGAGTCCTCCTGATGATGTTCGGTGTATATCAGTCTGTAGTGTCTCTACTTTAAGAGTCCTCTCCTGTGATGTCAGGTTATATCAGTATGTAGTGTCTCTACTTTAAAGAGTCCTCTCCTGCTGATGTTCAGGTGTATATCAGTATCGGGTCTCTACTTTAAAGAGTCCTCTCCTGCTGATGTTCAGGTGTATATCAGTATGTAGTGTCTCTACTTTAAAGAGTCCTCTCCTGCTGATGTTCCAGGTGTATATCAGTATGTAGTGTCTCTACTTTAAAGAGTCCTCTCCTGATGATGTCAGGTGTATATCAGTATGTAGTGTCTCTACTTTAAAGGTCCTCTCCTGCTGATGTCAGGTGTATATCAGTATGTAGTGTCTCTACTTTAAAGAGTCCTCTCCTGCTGATGTTCAGGTGTATATCAGTATGTAGTGTCTCTACTTTAAAGAGTCCTCTCCTGCTGATGTTCAGGTGTATATCAGTATGTGGTGTCTCTACTTTAAAGAGTCCTCTCCTGCTGATGTCCAGGTGTATATCAGTATGTAGTGTCTCTACTTTAAAGAGTCCTCTCCTGATGATGTTCAGGTGTATATCAGTATGTAGTGTCTCTACTTTAAAGAGTCCTCTCCTGATGATGTTCAGGTGTGTATCAGTATGTAGTGTCTCTACTTTAAAGAGTCCTCTCCTGCTGATGTTCAGGTGTATATCAGTATGTAGTGTCTCTACTTTAAAGAGTCCTCTCCTGCTGATGTTCAGGTGTATATCAGTATGTAGTGTCTCTACTTTAAAGAGTCCTCTCCTGCTGATGTTCAGGTGTATATCAGTATGTAGTGTCTCTACTTTAAAGAGTCCTCTCCTGCTGATGTTCAGGTGTATATCAGTATGTAGTTGTCTCTACTTTAAAGAGCCTCTCCTGCTGATGTCAGGTGTATATCAGTATGTAGTGTCTCTACTTTAAAAGAGTCCTCTCCTGCTGATGTCCAGGTGTATATCAGTATGTAGTGTCTCTACTTTAAAGAGTCCTCTCCTGCTGATGTTCAGGTGTATATCAGTATGGTAGTATCTCTACTTTAAAGAGTCCTCTCCTGCTGATGTCAGGTGTGTATCAGTATGTAGTGTCTCTACTTTAAAGAGTCCTCTCCTGCTGATGTTCAGGTGTGCATCAGTATGTAGTGTCTCTACTTTAAAGAGTCCTCTCCTGCTGATGTTCAGGTGTATATCAGTATGTAGGTGTCTCTACTTTAAAGAGTCCTCTCCTGCTGATGTTCCAGGTAATATCAGTATGTAGTGTCTCTCTACTTTAAAGAGTCCTCTCCTGCTGATGTTCAGGTGTATATCAGTATGTAGTGTCTCTACTTTAAAGAGTCCTCTCCTGCTGATGTTCAGGTGTATATCAGTATGTAGTGTCTCTACTTTAAAGAGTCCTCTACTGATGATGTTCAGGTGTGTTATCAGTATGTAGTGTCTCTACTTAAAGAGTACTCTCCTGCTGATGTTCAGGTTGTATACATGTATGTAGTGTCTCTACTTTAAAGAGTCCTCTCCTGCTTGATGTTCCGGTGATATCAGTATTGTAGGTGTCTCTACTTTAAACGAGTCCTCTCCTGAACTGAGTTCAGGTGTATATCCAGTATGTAGAGTGTCTCTACTTAAAGTCCTCTCCTGATGAATGGTTCAGGTTGTATATCAGTATGTAGTATCTCTACTTAAAGAGTCCTCTCCTGATTGATGTTTCAGATGTGTATATCAGTATGTAGTGTCTCTACTTTAACGAGTCCTCTCCTTGTGATGTTCAGGTTGTTATATCAGTAGTAGTGCGTCTATACTTTAAAGAGTCCTCTCACTGATGAGGTTCAGGTGTATATCAGCTATGTTAGTTGTCTCCTACTTTAAAGAGTCCCTCTCCTGCTGCTGATGTAGAGTTTCGCTGATGTTCAGGTGTGTCTCAGTATGTAGTGTCTCTACTTTAAAAGAGTCCTCTCCTGCTGATGTTCAGGTGTGTATCAGTATGTATGTCTCTACTTTAAAGAGTCCTCTCCTGCTGATGTTCAGGTGTATATCAGTATGTAGTGTCTCTACTTAAAGAGTCTCTCCTGCTGATGTTCAGGTGTATATCAGTATGTAGTGTCTCTACTTTAAAGAGTCCTCTCCTGATGATGTTCAGGTGTATATCAGTATGTAGAGTTTCTACTTTAAAGAGTCCTCTCTGCTGATGGTCAGGTGTATATCAGTATGTAGTCTCTACTTTAAAGAGTCCTCTCCTGCTGATGTTCAGGTGTATATCAGTAGTGCGTCTCTACTTTAAAGAGTCCTCTCCTGCTGATGGTTCAGGTGTATATCAGTATGTGTCTCTACTTTAAAGAGTCCTCTCCTGCTGATGTCCAGGTGTATATCAGTAGTGTCTCTACTTTAAAGAGTCCTCTCTGATGATGTTCAGGTGTATATCAGTATGTAGGTCTCTACTTTAAAGAGTCCTCTCCTGATGATGTTCAGTGTGTTATCAGTAGTAGTGTCTCTACTTTAAAGAGTCCTCTCCTGCTGATGTTCAGGTGTATATCAGTATGTAGTGTCTCTACTTTAAAGAGTCCTCTCCTGCTGAGTTCAGGTGTATATCAGTATGTAGTGTCTCTACTTAAAGAGTCCTCCTCTCTGCTGTTCAGGTGTATATCAGTATGTAGTGTCTCTACTTTAAAGAGTCCTCTCCTGGCTGTTCAGGTGATATCAGTATGTAGTGTCTCTACTTTAAAGAGTCCTCTCCTGCTGATGTTCAGGTGTATATCAGTATGTAGTGTCTCTACTTTAAAGAGTCCTCTCCTGCTGATGTTCAGGTGTATATCAGTATGTAGTGTCTCTACTTTAAAGAGTCCTCTCCTGATGCTGTTCAGGTGTGTATCAGTATGTAGTGTCTCTACTTTAAAGAGTCCTCTCCTGCTGATGTTCAGGTGTATTATCAGTATGTAGTTGTCTCTACTTTAAAGAGTCCTCTCTGCTTGATGTTCAGGTGTATATCAGTATGTAGTGTCTCTTACTTTAAAGAGTCCTCTCCTGCTGATGTTCATGTGTATATCAGTATGTAGAGTTTCTACTTTAAAGAGTCCTCTCCTGCTGATGGTTCAGGTGTATATCAGTATGGTAGATCTCTACTTTAAAGAGTCCTCTCCTGCTGATGTTCAGGTGTATATCAGTATGTAGCGTCTCCTACTTTAAAGAGTCCTCTCTCCTGCTGATGTTCAGGTGTATATCAGTATGTAGCGTCTCTACTTTAAAGAGTCCTCTCCTGCTGATGTTCAGGTGTATATCAGTATGTAGTTTCTCTACTTTAAAGAGTCCTCTCCTGGCTGATGTTCAGGTGTATATCAGTATGTAGAGTTCTCTACTTTAAAGAGTCCTCTCCTGCTGATGTTCAGTGTGTATCAGTATGTAGTGTCTCTACTTTTTAAAGAGTCCTCTCCTGCTGATGTTCAGGTGTGTATCAGTATGTAGTGTCTCTACTTTAAAGAGTCCTCTCCTGTGATGTTCAGGTGTATATTCAGTATGTAGTGTCTCTACTTTAAGAGTCCTCTCCTCTGATGTTCAGGTTTGTATATCAGTATGTAGTGTCTCTACTTAAAGAGTCCTCCTCCTGCTGATGTTCAGGTGTATATCAGTATGTAGAGTTTCTACTTTAAAGCGTCTCTCCTGCTGATGGTCAGGTGTATATCAGTATGTAGCCATCTCTACCTTTAAAGAGTCCTCTCCTGCTGATGTTCAGGTGTATATCAGTATGTAGCGTCTCTACTTTTAAAGAGTCCTCTCCTGCTGAGTGTCAGGTTGTATATATCAGTATGTGGGTCTCTACTTTAAAGAGTCCTCTCCTGCTGATGTCCAGGTGTATATCAGTATGTAGTGTCTCTACTTTAAAGAGTCCTCTCCTGATGATGTTCAGGTGTATATCAGTATGTAGTGTCTTACTTTAAAGAGTCCTCTCCTGCTGATGTTCAGGTGTATCAGTATGTATTGTCTCTACTTTAAAGAGTCCTCTCCTGCTGATGTTCAGGTGTATATCAGTATGTGTGTCTCTACTTTAAAGAGTCCTCTCCTGCTGATGTTCAGGTGTATATCAGTATGTAGTGTCTCTACTTTAAAGAGTCCTCTCCTGCTGATGTTCAGGTGTATATCAGTATGTAGTGTCTCTACTTTAAAGAGTCCTCTCCTGCTGATGTTCAGGTGTATATCAGTATGTGGTGTCTCTACTTTAAAGAGTCCTCTCCTGCTGATGTTTCAGGTGTATATCAGTATGTAGTGTCTCTACTTTAAAGAGTCCTCTCCTGCTGATGTCCAGGTGTATATCAGTATGTAGTGTCTACTTTAACTTTAAAGAGTCCTCTCCTGCTGATGTTCAGTGTATATCAGTATGTGTATCTCTACTTTAAAGAGTCCTCTCCTGCTGATGTTCAGGTGTGTATCAGTATGTAGTGTCTCTACTTTAAAGAGTCCTCTCCTGCTGATGTTCAGGTGTGCATCAGTATGTAGTGTCTCTACTTTAAAGAGTCCTCTCCTGCTGATGTTCAGGTGTATATCAGTATGTAGTGTCTCTACTTTAAAGAGTCCTCTCCTGCTGATGTTCAGGTGAATATCAGTATGTAGTGTCTCTACTTTAAAGAGTCCTCTCCTGCTGATGTTCAGGTGTATATCAGTATGTAGTGTCTCTACTTTAAAGAGTCCCTCCTGCTGATGTTCAGGTGTATATCAGTATGTAGTGTCTCTACTTTAAAGAGTCCTCTCCTGCTGATGTTCAGGTGTGTATCAGTATGTAGTGTCTCTACTTTAAAGAGTCCTCTCCTGCTGATGTTCAGGTGTATATCAGTATGTAGTGTCTCTACTTTAAAGAGTCCTCTCCTGCTGATGTTCAGGTGTATATCAGTATGTAGTGTCTCTACTTTAAAGAGTCCTCTCCTGCTGATGTTCAGGTGTATATCAGTATGTAGTGTCTCTACTTTAAAGAGTCCTCTCCTGCTGATGTTCAGGTGTATATCAGTATGTAGAGTTCTACTTTAAAGAGTCCTCTCCTGCTGATGTCAGGTGTATATCAGTATGTAGTTCTCTACTTTAAAGAGTCCTCTCCTGCTGATGTTCAGGTGTATATCAGTATGTAGTGTCTCTACTTTAAAGAGTCCTCTCCTGCTGATGTTCAGGTGTATATCAGTATGTAGTGTCTCTACTTTAAAGAGTCCTCTCCTGCTGATGTTCAGGTGTATATCATGTAGTTTCTCTACTTTAAAGAGTCCTCTCCTGCTGATGTTCAGGTGTATATCAGTATGTAGTGTCTCTACTTTAAAGAGTCCTCTCCTGATGATGTTCAGGTGTATATCAGTATGTAGTGTCTCTACTTTAAAGAGTCCTCTCCTGATGATGTTCAGGTGTGTATCAGTATGTAGTGTCTCTACTTTAAAGAGTCCTCTCCTGCTGATGTTCAGGTGTATATCAGTATGTAGTGTCTCTACTTTAAAGAGTCCTCTCCTGCTGATGTTCAGGTGTATATCAGTATGTAGTGTCTCTACTTTAAGAGTCCTCTCCTGCTGATGTTCAGGTGTATATCAGTATGTGTCTCTACTTTAAAGAGTCCTCTCCTGCTGATGTTCAGGTGTATCAGTATGTAGTGTCTCTACTTTAAAGAGTCCTCTCCTGCTGATGTTCAGGTGTATATCAGTATGTAGTGTCTCTACTTTAAAGAGTCCTCTCCTGCTGATGTCAGGTGTATATCAGTATGTAGTGTCTCTACTTTAAAGAGTCCTCTCCTGCTGATGTTCAGGTGTATATCAGTATGTAGTGTCTCTACTTTAAAGAGTCCTCTCCTGCTGATGTTCAGGTGTGTATCAGTATGTAGTGTCTCTACTTTAAAGAGTCCTCTCCTGCTGATGTTCAGGTGTGCATCAGTATGTAGTGTCTCTACTTTAAAGAGTCCTCTCCTGCTGATGTTCAGGTGTATTCAGTATGTAGTGTCTCTACTTTAAAGAGTCCTCTCCTGCTGATGTTCAGGTGAATATCAGTATGTAGTGTCTCTACTTTAAAGAGTCCTCTCCTGCTGATGTTCAGGTGTATATCAGTATGTAGTGTCTCTACTTTAAAGAGTCCTCTCCTGCTGATGTTCAGGTGTATATCAGTATGTAGTGTCTCTACTTTAAAGAGTCCTCTCCTGCTGATGTTCAGGTGTGTATCAGTATGTAGTGTCTCTACTTTAAAGAGTCCTCTCCTGCTGATGTTCAGGTGTATATCAGTATGTAGTGTCTCTACTTTAAAGAGTCCTCTCCTGCTGATGTTCAGGTGTATATCAGTATGTAGTGTCTCTACTTTAAAGAGTCCTCTCCTGCTGATGTTCAGGTGTATATCAGTATGTAGTGTCTCTACTTTAAAGAGTCCTCTCCTGCTGATGTTCAGGTGTATATCAGTATGTAGAGTTTCTACTTTAAAGAGTCCTCTCCTGCTGATGTTCAGGTGTATCAGTATGTAGTATCTCTACTTTAAAGAGTCCTCTCCTGCTGATGTTCAGGTTATATCAGTATGTAGCGTCTCTACTTTAAAGAGTCCTCTCCTGCTGATGTTCAGGTGTATATCAGTATGTAGCGTCTCTACTTTAAAGAGTCCTCTCCTGCTGATGTTCAGGTGTATATCAGTATGTTTTCTCTACTTTAAAGAGTCCTCTCCTGCTGATTCAGGTGTATATCAGTATGTAGGTTTCTACTTTAAAGAGTCCTCTCCTGCTGATGTTCAGGTGTGTATCAGTATGTAGTGTCTCTACTTTAAAGAGTCCTCTCCTGCTGATGTTCAGGTGTGTATCAGTATGTAGTGTCTCTACTTTAAAGAGTCCTCTCCTGCTGATGTTCAGGTGTATATCAGTATGTAGTGTCTCTACTTTAAAGAGTCCTCTCCTGCTGATGTTCAGGTGTATATCAGTATGTAGTGTCTCTACTTTAAAGAGTCCTCTCCTGCTGATGTTCAGGTGTATATCAGTATGTAGAGTTTCTACTTTAAAGAGTCCTCTCCTGCTGATGTCAGGTGTATATCAGTATGTGCATCTCTACTTTAAAGAGTCCTCTCCTGCTGATGTTCAGGTGTATATCAGTATGTAGGTCTCTACTTTAAAGAGTCCTCTCCTGCTGATGTTCAGGTGTATATCAGTATGTGGTGTCTCTACTTTAAAGAGTCCTCTCCTGCTGATGTCCAGGTGTATATCAGTTGAGTGTCTCTACTTTAAAGAGTCCTCTCCTGATGATGTTCAGGTGTATATCAGTATGTAGTGTCTCTACTTTAAAGAGTCCTCTCCTGATGATGTTCAGGTGTGTATCAGTATGTAGTGTCTCTACTTTAAAGAGTCCTCTCCTGCTGATGTTCAGGTGTATATCAGTATGTGGTGTCTCTACTTTAAAGAGTCCTCTCCTGCTGATGTCCAGGTGTATATCAGTATGTAGTGTCTCTACTTTAAAGAGTCCTCTCCTGATGATGTTCAGGTGTATATCAGTATGTAGTGTCTCTACTTTAAAGAGTCTCTCCTGATGTTCAGGTGTGTATCAGTATGTAGTGTCTCTACTTTAAAGAGTCCTCTCCTGCTGATGTTCAGGTGTATATCAGTATGTAATGTCTCTACTTTAAAGAGTCCTCTCCTGCTGATGTTCAGGGTATATCAGTATGTAGTGTCTCTACTTTAAAGAGTCCTCTCCTGCTGATGTTCAGGTGTATATCAGTATGTAGTGTCTCTACTTTAAAGAGTCCTCTCCTGCTGATGTTCAGGTGTATATCAGTATGTGGTGTCTCTACTTTAAAGAGTCCTCTCTGCTGATGTTCAGGTGTATATCAGTATGTAGTGTCTCTACTTTAAAGAGTCCTCTCCTGCTGATGTCCAGGTGTATATCAGTATGTAGTGTCTCTACTTTAAAGAGTCCTCTCCTGCTGATGTTCAGGTGTATATCAGTATGTAGTGTCTCTACTTTAAAGAGTCCTCTCCTGCTGATGTTCAGGTGTATATCAGTATGTAGAGTTTCTACTTTAAAGAGTCCTCTCCTGCTGATGTCAGGTGTATCAGTATGTAGTGTCTCTACTTTAAAGAGTCCTCTCCTGTGCTGTTCAGGTGTATATCAGTATGTAGTTTCTCTACTTTAAAGAGTCCTCTCCTGCTGATGTTCAGGTGTGTATCAGTATGTAGTGTCTCTACTTTAAAGAGTCCTCTCCTGCTGATGTTCAGGTGTGTATCAGTATGTAGTGTCTCTACTTTAAAGAGTCCTCTCCTGCTGATGTTCAGGTGTACATCAGTATGTAGTGTCTACTTTAAAGAGTCCTCTCCTGCTGATGTTCAGGTGTATATCAGTATGTAGTGTCTCTACTTTAAAGAGTCCTCTCCTGCTGATGTTCAGGTGTATATCAGTATGTAGTGTCTCTACTTTAAAGAGTCCTCTCCTGCTGATGTTCAGGTGTATATCGTATGTAGAGTTTCTACTTTAAAGAGTCCTCTCCTGCTGATGGTCAGGTGTATATCAGTATGTAGCATCTCTACTTTAAAGAGTCCTCTCCTGCTGATGTTCAGGTGTATATCAGTATGTAGCGTCTCTACTTTAAAGCGTCCTCTCCTGCTGATGTTCAGGTGTATATCAGTATGTAGTGTCTCTACTTTAAAGAGTCCTCTCCTGCTGATGTTCAGGTGTATATCAGTATGTAGTTTCTCTACTTTAAAGAGTCTCTCCTGCTGATGTTCAGGTGTATATCAGTATGTAGAGTTTCTACTTTAAAGAGTCCTCTCCTGCTGATGTTCAGGTGTATATCAGTATGTAGTGTCTCTACTTTAAAGAGTCCTCTCCTGCTGATGTTCAGGTGTATATCAGTATGTAGTGTCTCTACTTTAAAGAGTCCTCTCCTGCTGATGTTCAGGTGTATATCAGTATGTAGTGTCTCTACTTTAAAGAGTCTCTCCTGCTGATGTTCAGGTGTATATCAGTATGTAGCTTCTCTACTTTAAAGAGTCCTTCCTGCTGATGTTCAGGTGTATCAGTATGTAGCGTCTTACTTTAAAGAGTCCTCTCCTGCTGAGTTCAGGTGTATATCAGTATGTAGTGTCTCTACTTTAAAGAGTCCTCTCCTGCTGATGTTCAGGTGTATATCAGTATGTAGTTTCTCTACTTTAAAGAGTCCTCTCCTGCTGATGTTCAGGTGTATATCAGTATGTAGAGTTTCTACTTTAAAGAGTCCTCTCCTGCTGATGTTCAGGTGTATATCAGTATGTAGTGTCTCTACTTTAAAGAGTCCTCTCCTGCTGATGTTCAGGTGTATATCAGTATGTAGTGTCTCTACTTTAAAGAGTCCTCTCCTGCTGATGTTCAGGTGTATATCAGTATGTAGTGTCTCTACTTTAAAGAGTCCTCTCCTGCTGATGTTCAGGTGTATATCAGTATGTAGCATCTCTACTTTAAAGAGTCCTCTCCTGCTGATGTTCAGGTGTATATCAGTATGTAGCGTCTCTACTTTAAAGATCCTCTCCTGCTGATGTTCAGGTGTATATCAGTATGTAGTGTCTCTACTTTAAAGAGTCCTCTCCTGCTGATGTTCAGGTGTGTATCAGTATGTAGTGTCTCTACTTTAAAGAGTCCTCTCCTGCTGATGTTCAGGTGTACATCAGTATGTAGTGTCTCTACTTTAAAGAGTCCTCTCCTGCTGATGTTCAGGTGTATATCAGTATGTAGTGTCTCTACTTTAAAGAGTCCTCCCTGCTGATGTTCAGGTGTATATCAGTATGTAGTGTCTCTACTTTAAAGAGTCCTCTCCTGCTGATGTTCAGGTGATATCAGTATGTAGTGTCTCTACTTTAAAGAGTCTCTCCTGCTGATGTTCAGGTGTATATCAGTATGTAGAGTTTCTACTTTAAAGAGTCCTCTCCTGCTGATGGTCAGGTGTATATCAGTATGTAGCATCTCTACTTTAAAGAGTCCTCTCCTGCTGATGTTCAGGTGTATATCAGTATGTAGCGTCTCTACTTTAAAGAGTCCTCTCCTGCTGATGTTCAGGTGTATATCAGTATGTAGTGTCTCTACTTTAAAGAGTCCTCTCCTGCTGATGTTCGGTGTATATCAGTATGTAGTTTCTCTACTTTAAAGAGTCCTCTCCTGCTGATGTTCAGGTGTATATCAGTATGTAGAGTTTCTACTTTAAAGAGTCCTCTCCTGCTGATGTTCAGGTGTATATCAGTATGTAGTGTCTCTACTTTAAAGAGTCCTCTCCTGCTGATGTTCAGGTGTATATCAGTATGTAGTGTCTCTACTTTAAAGAGTCCTCTCCTGCTGATGTTCAGGTGTATATCAGTATGTAGTGTCTCTACTTTAAAGAGTCCTCTCCTGCTGATGTTCAGGTGTATATCAGTATGTAGCATCTCTACTTTAAAGAGTCCTCTCCTGCTGATGTTCAGGTGTATATCAGTATGTAGCGTCTCTACTTTAAAGAGTCCTCTCCTGCTGATGTTCAGGTGTATATCAGTATGTAGTGTCTTACTTTAAAGAGTCCTCTCCTGCTGATGTTCAGGTGTATATCAGTATGTAGTTTCTCTACTTTAAAGAGTCCTCTCCTGCTGATGTTCAGGTGTATATCAGTATGTAGAGTTTCTACTTTAAAGAGTCCTCTCCTGCTGATGTTCAGGTGTATATCAGTATGTAGTGTCTCTACTTTAAAGAGTCCTCTCCTGCTGATGTTCAGGTGTATTCAGTATGTAGTGTCTCTACTTTAAAGAGTCCTCTCCTGGTATACTTAAGTACATTTTCCTGGTATCAGTACTGTACTCCACTCTGACGACTTTTTACTTATACTTCTTACATTTGAACTCAAATACCTCTTTAAAGCAGCTGCTAGCTATGGGTACTTTTTACTGAAGTACACTTCAAAGCTCTTTACTTTGACTTGAGTAAAGAAGTTTAGTCAGTACTTCTACTTTCACCAGAGTACTTTTAAACACGAGTATCTGTACTTCTACTTGAGTAAAGGATGTGTGTAGCCTACTTTTGCCATCTCTGCAGGTAGTGAAGGGAAAGGAAAGGGGGTGTAGGGAAGGAAAGGAGGAGGCATCAAAGGGAAACTCCCACAAATAGGAAACAGGTGGATCCGGCCGCAGCAGAGTCAGTGTGTGTTTCGACGCTCCGCAGAAAAGATTCCTGAAGCCACCGAGGAGGAAAAGGGAATACAGACAGACAGAAACCATGGCCGTGAATAAATGCATCAAGTACCTGCTCTTCTTCTTCAACCTCCTCTTCTGGGTGAGTCCAAATATATAGTTAGTTTAAGAGGTTATTGCAAAGCCCAGTGTGCGAATTAGCACACGTCCGATCGTGTTATTTACAATATCTGACAAGTACGTATTTCCATTGCCGTGTCTGACGGACAAGAGACTTTCCCGCCCATATTTATTGTCAAATTATTGATAAATTCAGTTTAAAAAAGGCAGAACTCATTTGCTAATTGTCCATGCCCGCCATTGTTGTTTGCGACCGCTTTACGTGTCCTTCTTTCTCATGTGGGATTAGGGATGGGTTCCGAGCCCGGTATTAAACGGGCCCCGCGGTGGAATTATTAAAGACGCGGTACCGTTAAGCTCCGACGAGATCGGTTTTTTATCGGCACTGGGACATGTCAAACATATGTCATATGTATTATTGCTACACAAACATTATATTGCAGTTTTAGTTTCGCCAACTCCGTTTCTAGTCTAAAAGACACCCAAGGCCGTGTGTGTGAGGGGCGGGGCAGTTTACACACACACACACACACACCACACACACACACACACACACACACACACACACACAACACACACACACCACACACACACACACCACCACACACACACACAGGGCCGGCCCTGACCAATTTGCTGCCCTAGGCAGATTTTAGCTGGTTAATTTATTTTAAATTAACACAAATACAAAATTAAAACTATAATTGCAAACTAAAACCATTATTTCAAAAAAAGAACCATTTCACATTTAACCTCTGGTTTTTACTGGGGCTGGGGCAGTTCAACTTGATTTTGGGGGGGGGGGGGTGTGCCATAGTTTATGGCGCTGTACACAATTATGGTGTAGTTCTGTTAGTATAAGATAATAAGATGTACTTTGTTGATCCAAATCGGGAAATTGTGTTATACATTTTTTTTTTCCCACACACACACACACACACACACACACACAGCCGTATCCAGGATTTCCTAAATACCGAGGTCCAAACGTGCTAAGGGGGTTCGGGGGATACCCCCTAGTTTTTGGGATCTTCCTGATCTAGTTGGGTGCTTTTTAAGTCCTGGGGGATAATATATGGATTTCAAACCATGTCAGTGGGCTGCAGCATCAATTATTGTTGTATTCTTTCACACACACATACGGGTATTGGGTCAAGGGCGACACCGTACTTCCGGTAGCCGCCATTTCACGCGAGGTGCAAGCAGAATATCATAGTCTATTGCCTTAATCAATATCTAGTCAACTCTAAAATGCCACATATATGCAACGGCATGATAATATTATTGTGACAAGTGGGGTGTTCACCTGGTGTTTCCAGAAGATAGACGTAGATGCAGCCAAAATCGACGAAGGCCACTTTCGAGAGTCGTTTTTCCATACATCTGCAGGCAGTCTGTAAGGGCGATCCGACAACCCACACAGATCTAGTTCACGCTGGTACGACCTCGAGCACACCCCTCAAGTCCGAAGACATGCAGCGATTTCTTCGGTCGTTAATTCAGAAAAAAAACCTAGTGCGCTCTGCCTGGCTACGTTAGCTAGCTGTTTATATTTGCACCTCCAGTAAAATGGCGTATTTATATATATATATATTTGGCGCGCGTTGCATTGTGGGTAGCTCGTGACGTCACGCCAAGAATCTGTCTCTACTCAATCTCTCCCTCGTTGTTCACTTTTTGCTCCTCCTTACTTGTCTCCTCCTCACTTGTCTCCTCCTCACTTGTCGCTCCTGCCAGTGAATTAAACGCAATTCAGCCATTTAGTTCATTTCACTTGTTTGCATTATTTTTTACTTTAAATCTGTTTTGTTTGATTCTCAAAAGAGAACAAAGATGTAAGCAAATTGTGTTTTATACAGTTGTATGTTAATGAACATCATAACTGCAATAGATGTATGTTGTTTTACAATTATGCCTATTGTCTATATTGTAAATGAATACTTTGTTATAGATAGATAGATGGGGTTATTAAGCCTACATTATTTTGTGTGACTGTACCTGCAGTTCCTCCCTGACTTCCATCACGTTCTCTCTTTCTCGTAAACCCGTAATGTTCCACCACAGCCTCAATCTTCCTCCAAAAGAACCGCCTAACGCCTGTTGCTCTGTACCGCGCTATTTTTACAGTTTGTTGGTTCATTATTTACAATTTGTTTCGTAATTTACCTTTTTTTTCTCAAAAGAACCGATAAGAGTACCGTTAAAGGACCGGATCGATAAGCGGTATCGATGAAGTAGCAGTACCACTAAGGACAAGTTCTCTCTAAAAACGTTTACAATGAAAGCTTTTAAATCACTGTAATGTTCTCTAATAGTCTGTGAGCTGATATCGGATCACTTTTCTTACGTTACGTTAAATAGCGACTCAGCTCTGATGCGTCTGTACAGCTTATGGCCGTGGAGGTTGCTTTTAATTGAATAAGGAATTCAACCCATCTTTTGCATTTTTTCAACTTGTTTTTCGGGTGTTTCTCCAAATGGAGCCAGTGTTAGATGTCTCGCCTTTTATATTTAAACATTTCTTCAATATTTGTTACATCTTTCCCATATTCAAGGATCAAATGATAATTTCTTGTCGTTGTGCATCTTGTTGAAGTTGTCCATGTGTTTGAACTCTTCTTTAACCAGTTCTTGACCCGTTCGAGAATCGAAGGATCATCTATCTATCGAGAGGTTTTGGGCTTTGATACTTGATCTGTTCGAGAATTCAAGGGTCATGGTTTACTGAACACAGCGGTTCCCTACGAAATGCAGTCGTCGTTCAGTCCATTATGAATCGATGATGAAGTTATGCAACAAGATGAAGTTGTACCTCAGAAATACACCTGTACTGTTCCTCTGCCGTGTCCTCCCTGTTCTCGCTGTACTGTTCCTCTGCCGTGACCTCCCTGTTCTCGCTGTACTGTTCCTCTGCCGTGACCTCCCTGTTCTCACTGTACTGTTCCTCTGCCGTGACCTCCCTGTTCTCGCTGTACTGTTCCTCTGCCGTGACCTCCCTGTTCTCGCTGTACTGTTCCTCTGCCGTGACCTCCCTGTTCTCGCTGTACTGTTCCTCTGCCGTGACCTCCCTGTTCTCTGTACTGTTCCTTGCCGTGTTCTCTCTGTACTGTTCCTCTGCCGTGACCTCACTGTACTGTTCCTCTGCCGTGACCTCCCTGTTCTCTCTGTACTGTTCCTCTGCCGTGACCTCCCTGTTCTCACTGTACTGTTCCTCTGCTGTGTACCTCCCTGTTCTCTCTGTACTGTTCCTCTGCCGTGACCTCCCTGTTCTCTCTGTACTGTTCCTCTGCCGTGACCTCCCTGTTCTCACTGTACTGTTCCTCTGCCGTGTTCTCGCTGTACTGTTCCTCTGCCGTGACCTCCCTGTTCTCACTGTACTGTTCCTCTGCCGTGACCTCCCTGTTCTCTGTACTGTTCCTCTGCCGTGACCTCCCTGTCTCACTGTACTGTTCCTCCCTGTTCCTCCCTGTTCTCACTGTATTGTTCCTCTGCCGTGACCTCCCTGTTCTCGCAGTGTTTCAGAGTTGTTGAAGAACAGGTTTTATCTGTTGATCGACAGGTTTCTCCCGCCCTCCCAAACAACATGAGCTCAGTTTCAGGGTGTGGCTCATCATCACTCCTGAAGCCTCGTATTACCCACAATGCCACGCTTCAGAAGTTTAAGACCCGTACACATTGATTAACAATTCAGTTGTCCCTCCTGCGGGATTTCCCATTCGAACCCAAAAGCCCCGTGTTCATACTCCGTATCGGCACTCGATTACGATCTGGCTCAGCTCAGACCTGACGGTACGTGTTTGGCGGCTATAGAAGTGCAAACATGGTCTTTGTTATTATACATAGTCAAGATAACGGTGGGGGTTACTCCTCTGGTTTCACCATCTACAGGTAGTTGAGTAGAAATAACATTTTTGTTTTAATTACTGATCGATTTACACAATTTTGTCCAAATTTCAAATTAAAATGCTGTCAGTTGGATCATTTGTTGGCAGAGAATTAGAAAGATGCAACGAAAGGAGATCTGTCGGCTTGATCACTGGAGGGAAACGGAACTGAAACCAAAGTAATGCTTTCAGTTTGTCATTAAAACAAAAGGCCCCATGTGTTGGTTAATCTTTAGTCATGTTGGCTTCTTCCTCTTGAGGAAGTGAGCCCTGGGGGGGGTGGAAATTGGGGTTTTACTACAAAAAAAGTTATAGATTTCCCTCTCTGGTTAAAATGAAGAGACCACGGTGAAGTCAGAGTTCTCTGTAAACTACTGACCGTATTTCCTGTCAAAAAAACGTGTTCAATTCTAGAATGCAAACGACAGAAGTGGTTTCAATAACGAGTTCATGGCGTTATCAGCAGATTGAACGTGAACTGAAAGCCACCTTACCTGACCACGATGCTGCTGCTTCCTCTGTCCGCCTGTCACGTCGCCTCACGATGGCGTCACTCAAGCGACAAATCGAAAAGCATCTTGGGAAATGTAGGAACGGGACACATATTGGTCAAAAAGCTATAAAATTACTTGTGCAAAAATGAAATGCTAATTATTAGGGATGCCAGCGATTATTCGATTATTCGTTACAGTCTCCATAATCGAATATTATTTTTGAAAATCGATTTTATTATATATATATTTTTTATTATTTATGTATTTATGAATAATCGATTATTATTCGCCAGGGCTGCCGAATAATCGATTTTGATCATGGTCAGTTTCTGGCAACCCTACTAATTATACTTAACTGCAGTTTTAGATAAAAAAAATGTAAGGCTGTTGAGAAATTAAAAACCCACCAGAGACAAAAACAGACGTCGAACTTTACGTCCTTGGCGCAGATCATAAAATAGTGTCGGAAAAACAAGAACACGACAAAACCAGCCAAATGTAAGAAGCAGGAAACGAGTTAAACCAATGAGAGGAGTCCGAGGGAAACGATGTCCAAAATGCACGAATAAAGTAAAAATTAACAAAAATACTCAAACAGAAATGACCATGTTGTCGTTTCAGTGAAAATGGAGAGTATAAAGTATATTTTTGAAGTTATATTAGATATAAAGACGGAGATGGTTGATCAACACACTTATTGTGTTTCTGTCCTTGCTGCAGACAGTCGTACTAATTTTAAAAGCATGTACAAAAACACATGCTAACAATGCTAACGGGAAGTTGCCTAAAAGTAGTTTTTTGTCTTCACTAATTGTCACCAAAATGCTCAGTTCTTTTCAAGGCCTCATTTATGGACACCAAACTTGCATCATCTTAATTTAGAGGAGTATTTAGAGAGCTTTTCTTGCTTGTCTGATTTCATAGGTCGGTCAAAGACATGATGTGTACTGTAGGAACTAGAACGACTTAACGTACAAAGCCTCTTAAAGTCTTGTGTTGTTGAAGAAATAATGACAAATAGGATCGTAATATCTCAGATCTAAAAAGTCAAAGTAATGAAAGGAATTATTATCAATGTCATTAAACAGATTTTTTTTAAATGCCAAAAGTTGCATAAGAAATACAAGAAAGTTATGTTAAGAAAATGTCAGAAAATACTTTAAAAATACCAGAACATTACATAATAAATACCAGACAATTATGTTAAGAAACTGTCAGAAAACTTAAAAAATACCTGGTGGGGGTTCCCATTAAAGGGGAAACCCTGAGTGTGTTCTGTTTACCTTAAAGAGAGAAGACGTCCTAACTAGAGTGTGTTGAGAGGCTCGATCTGAAGTTTCTATACATCAATAGCCTTTGGCTGACCCCAACATTTAGAGCAGGGGGGTCGAACTCAAATACACAGTGGGCCAAAGGAAAACATGGGTACTAGTCGAGTGCCGGACTGGTTCAATGTTTATTGCAGAACGTATTGAAATGAACTTATTGCACATATTAAACCTGGAACTAACAAAGCTTCAATGATTGCCTATAAAACAACATTAAATAATCAGCTGCATTCATTTCTCATGGCTCTATCTGCAGCTTCTCCAGAGTCACTTCTTATGAGTACATTTTCCCACAGGCCAACAACAGCTTCAACAAAACTATTCCCCTCAAAGAGAAAACCAAACATGCCCTGCTGTCGTGAGAGAAAGTGCAGAAGGAAACATCCATTAGACTCAGTGTGCTGCTCTGGGATGCTAGCTCAGACACTTGGCGTCTCCTCTTGGGTGCGAGGTCATCGATGTTTGGGCTCAGGCTTCCTCAATCGTCACGAAAAACTCTTCTTGCCCATTGTATTGTCCTCAAGACACACTGAAGGTTAGTTTCCTGTTGTCACCATATCTGGACACTAATGGCGCATTTCCACTGCAGCGGGTCGCCCCGTTTAAGCGTCCTTAAGCGTCCTTAATCGTCCTCAAGCAGCCAGGCCAGTTGTTGGTGGCCTTTCCATATAGCGTAGCGCCGGCTAGCGGGTACTTTTCCCCTCTTTCTCCGGCCCCATAAAATCGTGGTTCTATCAGGCCAGGGCTGAACTAGTGACGCCAACACTCTCGACTTCTGATTGGTCAGAGAGAATCGTCACAAGATCACGCGTGAAATCATCCCTCGCGTCACATATATATCTAGAAGCAAGCTTACAGCATTTTTATAAACGGAGGAGCTACAAAAATGGCAACGTCAAAGAAAAGCACGCCGCGGCGGTCGACCGAGGAGGTGACGACGTTCCTACATCTCATTGGGGACGATAAAATCCAGCGGGAGCTCGACGGGAGCCCACTACACTGCGTTGCTATAGTAACTACCCCAGGTCCTCAACTGTAATGGAAATGCGTCACGGCCTCGGACGGCCAGCGAGGCAGCCCGAGGCCGTGGCGAGGACGCTTAGGGACGCTCCCGCTGCAGTGGAAATGCGCCATCAGGCAGACCTACGATTATCTTGAATCAGAGGAATATTTAGGGGACGTTTTCGCTCCGATTCATAGGTTTCCCTAAGACAGGGGTCTGCAACCTTTTTGACCAAAAGGTATTTATAACCCGTGGGCCGCGGGTTGCCGACCCCTGCCCTAAGATAAGCTGGCTAACAAGTAGTTCCTGTCGTCCTCAATCGTCACGAAAACACTCTCCTCAGGTTCTCAAGACATCTATTAGTTTCGGTCTCCAGAAATCTACACGGACACCAACGTTTATTCTTCTCTGGCGGACTCCACCACATGAGTTGTTTGATCTTGACTTAGAGGAGTATTTGGGCGCATTTCTGCTCTGATTCTTTGGTTCCTCTGCCGCTAAACTCCACTCGTTCTCCGGGCTGTTTACATCTCTTCATCCCGCACCTTTCTGTTTATCTGTAAACAGTCCTCCTGTGTCGTGTTCTGGCGCCAGCTGGGGTTATTTCAGTCCTTCTCTCAGGTTCCCAGAAACGATGTTAGATCCATGTTAACCTGATTGTAGCACTCAGCGGACATGATGTGCTTCCCTAATGATGATGATGATGGGGAGGGAGGGGCATTTAGCTTCACTTCGACTGAGGTCCACAACATGGACGACGTTATAGATCTGTTTCTCTCCGATTATTTCGAGTGGTGTCTTTAAAGAAAAGAAAGTTAGGAGTTAGCTGTAGAGTATAATTCAGACACCAAATGTACATTTTAATTGGCTTTTGCCCCAAATACGAATAATTCATCCATTTAGTGGATTTCCCAAGTGTTGAAGGACAGAGAATATTGTTGAGCATGTGTTTGTTTTCAGTCCAGGAAATGGTAAATCTCTCTTTCATTATTGTGGCTCTGAATATGAAGTGCCTTCGTGGTGTTTGATGGAAGACAAAGGATGTGCGGCACTCTGGGAAGTGCTGATTAGTGGTGAGGTTTTAACGGCTGCATCCCATTTAAAGTGACGTCTTTTTGTAACGAGAAGGAAGTGCCACTACCCACATTATAGCCACATAATGATGATTATTTGCAAAGAAAATCCAATCAGGAAGTATTTTGTAAGCACCAATCACCAGCCCTATTGAATTGATTTATTTAAAACAAGGGACAGTGGACATTAATCAACATATTAAAAACATGTAAAAGTACTCGAATTAGCCAAAAGACTAGTTTTCATCGATAGTGATAGACATCCTAAACGCAATAATAAAAATACCACAACATTGTTATACCATTGTACATATTTACAATAGATGACATCACTGAATACAGATAGAAGCAAGTTATGATAATAAATAAATAAAACATTTACAATACACACACCTACACCACACATCAGTGCTGACACTATGCATCAAGGTACAGCAATTCTTCATATACTTCATATCGCCCAGTCCTAACCACTTGTACGCTTAAATGTTAACTTCCAGTTACATTTTAATATCATTTATCGACTTCTTTCGCAGCAGTGATGGCACTTTTGTCTCTTTTTTAAAAAAAAATAGGGTTTTAAAATTGAATTGGTTCTTGGGGAGAAGATTAGAGAACTTTAAAAAGTAAACAAACAACTTTGATGGGCTTTTTGCTACTTTGATAATCCGCCCAATTTACATATTCTCCATTTCATATTAATAATAATACACGACACTCATATAGCACTTTTCTAAAGACTCAAAGACGCTGATTGATTTCGACAGTCAGTTGGACGCCCTATAGAAAACATGATGTCTTTTCTTTCACAATGCTCCTGTGTCTGAGCCGTGTACACGCCTCTGTTAGTCGTTGCGTCACTTCAGGTGTTTCCAGTTTTGTTATGTCTCGCCTGAAGAAACGTGTAATCCAGCCGATCAGTTACACAATGACTCGCTACGACTGAGTTACAAACGGCTGAGGAATGAAACGCCTCCTCTCCGGTTAGCAGGAGACGCAATGAGCAGCTTGTAATTATTGTTTTTATCACAATGTTTTCACACATACCCGAGATGGAGAAATGGGCTCTAAAATGGTGGTTGCTAGGGGTGTCAAACTCAAGGCCCGGGGGCCAAATCCGGCCCGCCACTTCATTCGATGTGGCCCCACAAGAGCTTGCAAAGAATATAATACGTTTATTATAAGGCCACGTGCCCATAAACTACATGTCCCACAATGCATCTCATTTTGTGAGATGCGCACTGAAGAGACTTGTAATTACTTACTAGACTTCTGCTTTCAGGCGTAGTTAATTATGAAGTTATTACCCTATCCGATATTAATCCAATGCAGAGGAAATATTGTAAAATGATACATTATTTTATATATTTATTATGTATATTTATATAGTCTTAAAGTTACCACCGGCCCTTTGAGTGCAACCATAATTCTAATGTGGCCCGCGATGAAATTGAGTTTGACACCCCTGAATGATTCGACTAAACGCCATCACGCCCTACATCAGCGGCTTTTAGCTTAGCGGTTGTGACGTGAAGTCATGTGACCGTGCTGTAGTTCCTTTATAGCCCAACATTAGCCGCCTTTAGCTTAGCGGTGGTGACGTGAAGTCATGTGACCGTGCTGTAGTTCCTTTATAGCCCAACATTAGCCTCCTTTAGCTTAGCGGTGGTGACGTGAAGTCATGTGACCGTGCTGTAGTTCCTCTATAGCCCAACATTAGCCACCTTTAGCTTAGCGGTGGTGACGTGAAGTCATGTGACCGTGCTGTAGTTCCTCTATAGCCCAACATTAGCCGCCTTTAGCTTAGCGGTGGTGACGTGAAGTCATGTGGCCGTGCTGTAGTTCCTCTATAGCCCAACATTAGCCGCCTTTAGCTTAGCGGTGGTGACGTGAAGTCATGTGACCGTGCTGTAGTTCCTTTATAGCCCAACATTAGCCTCCTTTAGCTTAGCGGTGGTGACGTGAAGTCATGTGGCCGTGCTGTAGTTCCTTTATAGCCCAACATTAGCCACCTTTAGCTTAGCGGTGGTGAAGTGACCGTGCTGTAGTTCCTCTATAGCCCAACATTAGCCACCTTTAGCTTAGCGGTGGTGAAGTGACCGTGCTGTAGTTCCTCTATAGCCCAACATTAGCCACCTTTAGCTTAGCGGTGGTGAGGTGAAGTCATGTGACCGTGCTGTAGTTCCTATAGCCCAACATTAGCCACCTTTAGCTTAGCGGTGGTGACGTGAAGTGACCGTGCTGTAGTTCCTCTATAGCCCAACATTAGCCACCTTTAGCTTAGCGGTGGTGACGTGAAGTCATGTGACCGGGCTGTAGTTCCTTATAGCCCAACATTAGCCTCCTTTAGCTTAGCGGTGGAGACGTGAAGTCATGTGACCGTGCTGTAGTTCCTTTATAGCCCAACATTAGCCTCCTTTAGCTTAGCGGTGGTGACGTGAAGTCATGTGACCGTGCTGTAGTTCCTATATAGCCCAACATTAGCCACCTTTGCTTAGCGGTGGTGACGTGAAGTCATGTGACCGTGCTGTAGTTCCTTTATAGCCCAACATTAGCCACCTTTAGCTTAGCGGTGGTGACGTGAAGTCATGTGACCGCTCTGTAGTTCCTTTATAGCCCAACATTAGCCACCTTTAGCTTAGCGGTGGAGACGTGAAGTCATGTGACCGTGTTGTAGTTCCTTTATAGCCCAACATTAGCCACCTTTAGCTTAGCGGTGGTGACGTGAAGTCATGTGACCGTGTTGTAGTTCCTTTATAGCCCAACATTAGCCAACTTTAGCTTAGCGGTGGTGACGTGAAGTCATGTGACCGTGTTGTAGTTCCTTTATAGCCCAACATTAGCCACCTTTAGCTTAGCGGTGGTGGCGTAGAGTCATGTGACCGTGTTGTAGTTCCTTTATAGCCCAACATTAGCCACCTTTAGCTTAGCGGTGGTGAAGTCATGTGACCGTGCTGTAGTTCCTTTATAGCCCAACATTAGCCACCTTTAGCTTAGCGGTGGTGATGTGAAGTCATGTGACCGTGCTGTAGTTCCTTTATAGCCCAACATTAGCCTCCTTTAGCTTAGCGGTGGTGACGTGAAGTCATGTGACCGTGCTGTAGTTCCTTTATAGCCCAACATTAGCCTCCTTTAGCTTAGCGGTGGTGATGTGAAGTCATGTGACCGTGCTGTAGTTCCTTTATAGCCCAACATTAGCCGCCTTTAGCTTAGCGGTGGTGACGTGAAGTCATGTGACCGTGCTGTAGTTCCTCTATAGCCCAACATTAGCCTCCTTTAGCTTAGCGGTGGTGAAGTGACGTCATTGTTTGTAAACGTGCCACTGGCCGTTTCTCAATCGCGAGTAAAACTGCTGCAGATCAACTATTTCAAGTATACTACGTCAGAGTGGCGCCGAAGGACTATTTAAATGCCCAGCATTCTGCACCACTCTGACGTAGTATACTTGAAATAGTTGATCTGCAGCAGTTTTACTCGCGATTGAGAAACGGCCAGTGTGTGCTCAGAGGGTGTGTTTTTTCCCAGAGTAACTGAAGCCTTCAGAGCTATGTTGCTCTGCAGGTTGTGGTGTGGTGTGTGTGTGTGTGGGGGAGATGTGTATGAATCAGATTTGCAAGAGATAACTCCTATCGAGGCTTTTCATTGAGTCTTTGTGTATTTTTTTGGTAACCATTGACTCCCACCTTTAATGTAAACACTGGCTTTGTGAGGCTGTTTCTTTTTCCAGTGATAAATCAGGAAGTCCCTCCTCCTCTGAACAGCAGGAGAGGACTCTTTAAAGTAGAGACACTACATACTGATATACACCTGAACATCAGCAGGAGAGGACTCTTTAAAGTAGAGACACTACATACTGATATACACCTGCACATCAGCAGAGAGGACTCTTTAAAGTAGAGACACTACATACTGATATACACCTGAACATCAGCAGGAGAGGACTCTTTAAAGTAGAGACACTACGTACTGATATACACCTGAACATCAGCAGGAGAGGACTCTTTAAAGTAGAGACACTACGTACTGATATACACCTGAACATCAGCATGAGAGGACTCTTTAAAGTAGAGACACCACATACTGATACACCTGAACATCAGCAGGAGAGAACTCTTTAAAGTAGAGACACTACACACTGATATACACCTGAACATCATCAGGAGAGGACTCTTTAAAGTAGAGACACTACATACTGATATACACCTGAACATCAGCAGGAGAGGACTCTTTAAAGTAGAGACACTACATACTGATATACACACTGAACAGCAGCAGGAGAGGACTCTTTAAAGTAGAGACACTACATACTGATATACACCTGAACATCATCAGGAGAGGAGGTCGTCTTTTAAATCTGTTTTATGATTCAGCATTTTATAGTTTTAGTTTCTTATAATGCGGGTCAACGTCTCGATAACAAACCCTGACTGAAGGAGGATTGTTTCCACCAGCACGCCGTGTGTTTGTCTTCAAACAAGGCAGACAAGAGCTTTACTCAAAGTAACTGGGTCGTTCTTCTCCGACCCGACAGTTGGACTGGTTTTACTGGTGGGTGTGGGGGATGGACTCGGCACACCCTGTTATTTATTTAGCCTTTAAAGTGTGTGTGTGTGTGGTGTGTGTGGTGTGTGGTGTGTGTGGTGTGTGGTGTGTGTGTGTGGTGTGGTGTGTGTGTGTGTGTGTGTGTGTGGGTGTGTGGTGTGTGTGTGTGTGTGTGTGGTGTGTGTGTGTGTGTGTGTGTGTGTGTGGTGTGTGTGTGTGTGTGTGTGTGTGTGGTGTGTGTGTGTGTGTGTGTGGTGTGTGTGTGTGTGTGGTGTGTGTGTGTGTGTGTGTGTGTGTGTGTGTGGTGTGTGTGTGTGTGTGTGTGTGTGGTGTGTGTGGTGTGTGTGTGTGTGTGTGGTGTGTGTGGTGTGTGTGTGTGTGTGTGTGTGTGTGTTTCAATCAATGGATAATTACATTCAAGACTTTAATGAACTTTGAATAAAATTATAGACATTTTATGTGAAATAAAGTTCATTTAAATAAATAAGTGATAAACTATTTTATTTACTTTTAAAGCCCTCAGAGGCCCCGCCCACCTCTCTGAGCCGTTACACAGCTTCAGCCCACGCGCACCCTCAGGTCAGCTGACCAGTCGCTCCGTGCTTTCTCTGCTGCCGCTTCTAAAACCCACCTCTTCTCCTTCGCGTTCAGAAACAAGTAGATTGTTGCTTTTATTTGCTTTCAGTGGTGTATTGTTTTTATTATGGCTGTTTTTAATTATTAAGTTTATTCTGGTTTGTATCTTTTAGTTTAAATGTATTTATTTTATGTTGTGTGAGCTTATCTCTCTGTACAGCACTTTGGTCTGAAGGTTTTAAAGTGCTATGTCAATAAAGTTGGATACTTGACTTCCTCAAAAAGAAGGATTTAAAATATTTAAAATACTTAATAACTACATAGTCTATTAACTCATGTATTATTACAGCTCTAAATTAACTTTAATATGTAAGTTTGTATTAAAGTCCAATGTGTAAAAACTGTATAAATATTAAATAAAAATAGCAAGACTTCAATATATTGAATCATCGGCCAATTAATACATTTAAAATAAAAAAGTCAAGGAGTTTAGACTGTAACATTAAAAAAACAAGTATATGTTATGTATAAGTATATATGTTTTGTATTATTATAATTAAAGTGCGTTTTACAAATCCCAACGACACTTTACTTAAACTAAACTAAATGAAATGTTTAACATATGATAAACAACAGCGTGCTTTTATTTTGAAGGCAGGTCGGAGCAGAGTTTGTTTTAATGTAATCATCTTTAATGTGTGCGTCTCCATGGCGACGCTGTGTGTCTGGTTTCTGTTTCCTCCGCTCTCATAATGTAATATTGATGGCAGATTTTGTGTGTGTTTGAATAATACATGTCAGTCATCGGTCCTCCTGAGCCCAGCAGCAGCTGGACTATTGGGATGTTCGCCTCTGCAGACCGTGTACATGCACACAGACCTATCGACCACACTACGGGGGGGGGGGGAAATAAGCAGAATATAAATAATGAAAGGGTTAATCAGGTGATAACATGCCTCTAACAGTCCTCACAAGTTGTATTGAATAAATAATACATTTTACTATCTAACACCTTGAAACCAAACTACAAAAAATTTAATTTGGATATATTCGTGTCTCTACCCTACGAATTAAACTAAAGCTAATCTGGTTGACCATAGGGAACAAATAGATATATATTGTTGAATTTGTGACCCAAAAGCTACCGTTTAACAATGAATCCGCTATTATTTCAATCACCAGCTGTTTTCATCTCGCTGCCGCTTTTCTCCACTAGAGGGCGCCACCGTCTCACCGAATAAACCCGGGTACATTTTTCTGTATTTAAACTAAATCTTTGTTTTTCTTTTGATTACAGATTAGTGGTTGCATCATCCGCCGTCTCCATCTACCTGAAGGTCTCCAAGGATGGGAACCTGGTGAGAATCCATCGTTTTATTTCCTTCTCTTATTGTCATGCAAAGAAAAGAAAAAAAAATGTTTATTGTTATGTTACACAAACGGATAATGCAAAAAAGGTACAACAGGTTATTCTACATGAACAGTTAGTTATGGAAAGTAAAGGACTCATAACCTCAGATGCTGTTCCTGAGTGATATTATGGGATGTCCTCTCCCTCAGATGGAGATGGATGTTAACTGCTCTCCTCTGGTGCTGCTTTCACACCAGCGCTTTCCCCCTTCTAGCTCCGAGCGGAGCTTTTCTGGTTCAGCTCCGGTTTCCCTTTTCTGCCCTCACACGGCAGCGGCCGCTCTAAAGTATCACTGTCCGACTCACACGAGCAGCTGATGCATATCCCCAGTTCCCCTTAGCCTAAGTGAATGTTAAGACGCTGTTTGGTATCACAACGCTGTTATGAAAGTTTCTCTCTCTGGTATAAAACGGGTGATGTTACCATAGCAACCGAAGCTAAACTGACTACTTGCTATTGCTATCCTATTGGGCATAAACCGTTTTCTACAGGCGCATTTTACCGGCGTATTTCTCATTATGATTCTACTTGTGATTGTCATGACAACCTGCGCAGCCCATGTGTTGATGCCATCCGATAGCTGCAATAAAACAAAACGTCTGCCTCTCTCCACAATGATCGATAACAGTGAACGGTCAAAGTAAGGTACAGATAAACAGAACCACACGAAGCCTGGTTAGTGCTGCCTGACTTTATAAAGTGTGTTTATAGGCACTACTGCTTGTAGGCAGGCATGACAGTCGACCCATGTTCAGGGGAGGCGGCTTTAGTTTCCTGCACGCCTCGACGTGAGAGAGACGTAAGCGACGCCGCCTCTTAGCTCCGAAGCTCTTGCCTCTAGACCGACAATTGTTTGGAGCTGGAAGTGAACCGGATTCCGGAGCTGCGGTGTGAACAGGAAAAACCGGCACCGGTGCCGGTTTTTCCTGTTCACACCGCAGCTCCGGAATCCGGTTCACTTCCAGCTCCAGCTCCGGTTGGTGTGAAAGGGGCACGAGTGATATTCCTGTCTCCCTCAGATCACCAGCGAGTCTCCCCGGGGATCGACCTGATGATCGCCATCGGAGTGATCATCCTGGTGCTGGGCTTCCTGGGATGCTGCGGAGCCATCCGAGAGAACCGCTGCCTGCTGCTGGGTGAGGATGACATAGATTATTACAGATCGACGCAAAGGGTTTTCTGTTTCAGAGAAAGAAAAAAATATCATTAATATGAATTTTTTACTTTTTCCGACAAATTACTTTTTCCTTTTTTTTTAATGTGAAATAAAGTTATAGTATTGTACGTCGATTTAAAAAAAAATTATTTGTAATATGTCGATTTTTGGGGGATAATAGTCATAGTATATTACTTTTTATGTAGAAAAAATTCATAGTATAGTATGTCGAAAAGGGAAAAAAAGTCATAGAAAATAGTATGTCGAGAAAAAGTCGAAATAAGTCGTAGTATAGTTTATCGAAAAAAGAGTTTTTCTAATTGTCAACATCCCATTAAAAACACAACACCAGCACACACGGAGACGGAAATTAACCTCCTTTCTCCCCTCAGTTCTTCATCAGCCTCCTCGTCATCTTCGTCCTGCTGCGCGCTGCCGGCATCCTGGGGCCGTGGAGGAGAAGAAGGTAAACAGGAAGTGGACATCATAGTGTTTCTATTTACATTACAGAGAAAACACTTTATTCATTCGTGGTGTGTGTGTGTGTGTGTGTGTGTGTGGTGTGGTGTGTGTGTGGGGTGTGTGTGTGTGTGGTGTGTGTGTGTGTGTGTGTGGGGGTGTGTGTGTGTGTGGGTGTGTGTGTGTGTGTGTGTGTGGTGTGTGTGTTGGTGTGTGTGTGTGTGTGTGTGTGTGTGTGGTGTGTGTGTGTGTTGTGTGTGTGTGTGTGGGGTGTGTGTGTGTGTGGTGTGTGTGGTGTGTGGGTGTGTGTGTGTGTGTGTGTGGTGTGTGTGTGTGTGTGTGTGTGTGCGCGCAGGTGAAGGTCTGGATGAAGGACCGTCTGAAGAAGTTCACACCACTGTCGTCGCAGCCAGACAATGTGATTGAAGACCTGGAGAAACTGCAGAAAGAGGTAACACACACACACACACACACACATTATATATATATATATTATATATATATATATAATATCTATATATATAGCAGCGAGTGTTTTGTATAAGCAGCTAAATCTCAAATGTCCTGTCCTCCAGCTGAAGTGTTGTGGGCTCGTTGACGGACCCTCTGATTGGACGAAAATTCCCGAGTCGTGTCGCTGCAACGCCACGGAGACAGACTGCACGTCCAACGCTATTTACAAAGAGGTAGACATCCCAAAGTGTACCGTTAAAATAAATAATATATAAGTACCGTTTTATTGACGTCCTGCTCTCTCCCTGCAGACTGCTCGGACAAAATCATCAACCTGATGGAGCAGCACATGGAGGTGGTGCTGGGGATCGCCTTCGCCATCGCCATCCTGGTGAGTCTCCACTTTAAAGAGTCCTCTCCTGCTGATGTTCAGGTGTATATCAGTATCTAGTGTCTCTACTTTAAAGAGTCCTCTCCTGCTGATGTTCAGGTGTATATCAGTATGTAGTGCCTCTACTTTAAAGAGTCCTCTCCTGCTGATGTTCAGGTGTATATCAGTATGTAGCGTCTCTACTTTAAAGAGTCCTCTCCTGCTGATGTTCAGGTGTATATCAGTATGTATGCCTCTACTTTAAAGAGTCCTCTCCTGCTGATGTTCAGGTGTATATCAGTATGTAGCGTCTCTACTTTAAAGAGTCCTCTCCTGCTGATGTTCAGGTGTATATCAGCATGTAGTGTCTCTACTTTAAAGAGTCCTCTCCTGCTGATGTTCAGGTGTATATCAGCATGTAGTGTCTCTACTTTAAAGAGTCCTCTCCTGCTGATGTTCAGGTGTATATCAGTATGTAGTGTCTCTACTTTAAAGAGTCCTCTCCTGCTGATGTTCAGGTGTATATCAGTATGCAGTGTCTCTACTTTAAAGAGTCCTCCCTGCTGATGTTCATGTGTATCAGTGTGTAGTGTCTCTACTTTAAAGTCCTCTCCTGCTGATGTTCAGGTGTATATCAGTATGTAGTGTTCTACTTTAAAGAGTCCTCTCCTGCTGATGTTCAGGTGTATATCAGTATGTAGTGTCTCTACTTTAAAGAGTCCTCTCCTGCTGATGTTCAGGTGTATCAGCATGTAGTGTCTCTACTTTAAAGAGTCCTCTCCTGCTGATGTTCAGGTGTATATCAGTATGTAGTGTCTCTACTTTAAAGAGTCCTCTCCTGCTGATGTTCAGGTGTATATCAGTATGTAGTGTCTCTACTTTAAAGAGTCCTCTCCTGCTGATGTTCAGGTGTATATCAGCGTCAAATATAATTTACATGTTATCTAATCGCCGAAATAATCTGCGGTCGCGAGCTGTTATGTGCCATCATGACGCGCATGGTGTTATTTTTTAATATATGAAGCGCGAGCTGTGTGCTCGAGTCTTCCTGCCTGTCGGCTGATCTCTGCTGCTCCGGGATGAGGGTCAGCTACATTATCTACGGTGCGTTCGTTAACTGTGCGGAGTCACTGCGGCACAGACTGAGCCGCTGGTGAACAGCTGTTAGGACGGGCCGTTCAGGTGTTCAGAGCAGAGCGGCAGAGCGGCAGAGCGGGATGTGAACTGAAACGTTTTTCTGTCACAATATCATTTAAGGAATCGTTGAGCTAGCTAGCATACATTGTCACTATCTGCTAACGTTAGCTTTAGCCTTCGTTTTCTAATCGTTTTTTCATAGGCTATAAACAGAGGTGGTATGAGTATATATTGTGCTAGAGTAAAAGTAGAAGTACTCAGATCTTGTACTTGATTAAAAGTAGAAGTACTCAGATGTTGTTCTTAAAGTAGAAGTACTCGGATAAGTAAAAGTAGAAGTACTCAGATCTTGTACTCGAGTAGAAGTACTCAGATCTTGTACTTTAGTAGAAGTACTCAGATCGTGTACTTAATAAAAGTATAGTACTCAGATGTTGTACTTGAGTAAAAGTAGAAGTACTCAGATCTTGTACTTGAGTAAAAGTAGAAGTACTCGGGTCTTGTACTTGAGTAAAAGTAGAAGTACTCGGGTCTTGTACTTGAGTAAAAGTAGAAGTACTCTGATCTTGTAGTAAAAATAGAAGTAGAAGTACTCAGATCTTGTACTTGAGTAAAAGTAGAAGTACCAGAGTGTAGGAATACTCTGTTACAGTAAAAGTCCTGCATTCAAAATGTTCCTCAAGTGAAAGTAGAAAGTATTCTCATCTAAATATAGTGAAAGACAGTGAAAGTAGTCGTTGTGCAGATTGGTCCATTTCAGAATAATATATATATGTTTTATAATGATTGATCATGAAAGTGTTCTCAAAGCTGGTGAAGGTGCAGCTAGTCTGAAGTACTTTGTAGACTGCAGGGTAGCTGGTGAAGGAGCAGCTAGTCTGAAGTACTTTGTAGACTGCAGGGTAGCTGGTGGAGGTGCAGCTAGTCTGAAGTACTTTGTAGACTGCAGGGTAGCTGGTGAAGGTGCAGCTAGTCTGAAGTACTTTGTAGACTGCAGGGTAGCTGGTGGAGGTGCAGCTAGTCTGAAGTACTTTGTAGACTGCAGGGTAGCTGGTGAAGGTGCAGCTAGTCTGAAGTACTTTGTAGACTGCAGGGTAGCTGGTGAAGGAGCAGCTAGTCTGAAGTACTTTGTAGACTGCAGGGTAGCTGGTGAAGGTGCAGCTAGTCTGAAGTACTTTGTAGACTGCAGGGTAGCTGGTGAAGGTGCAGCTAGTCTGAAGTACTTTGTAGACTGCAGGGTAGCTGGTGGAGTGCAGCTAGTCTGAAGTACTTTGTAGACTGCAGGGTAGCTGGTGGAGGTGCAGCTAGTCTGAAGTACTTTGTAGACTGCAGGGTAGCTGGTGGAGGTGCAGCTAGTCTGAAGTACTTTGTAGACTGCAGGGTAGCTGGTGGAGGTGCAGCTAGTCTGAAGTACTTTGTAGACTGCAGGGTAGCTGGTGGAGGTGCAGCTAGTCTGAAGTACTTTGTAGACTGCAGGGTAGCTGGTGGAGGTGCAGCTAGTCTGAAGTACTTTGTAGACTGCAGGGTAGCTGGTGGAGGTGCAGCTAGTCTGAAGTACTTTGTAGACTGCAGGGTAGCTGGTGGATTCACTCCAGGTGGAACTAAAGTCTGATTCAACACTTGATTAGATTTCACATCATTCATCTGTGAAGTAACTAAAGGTATTAAATACATGGAGGTGGAGGAAAAGTACACCATGTACCTCTGAACTGTAGAGGAGAGAAGTACACCATGTACCTCTGAACTGTAGAGGAGTAGAAGTACACCATGTACCTCTGAACTGTAGAGGAGTAGAAGTACACCATGTACCTCTGAACTGTAGAGTAGAAGTACAAAGTAGCAAAACATTGAAATACTTAAATAAAGTACAAGTATCTCAAAATTGTACCCACGTATAGTACTTGAGTTTATGAACTTAGTTACTTTACACCAGTGGCTATAAAGATATGAAGACTCAGCCTTGCACAGAGGCATGACAATACATTTCCAAAATGTTCAACAGTGCTGACAAAATTATAAACTGACTGCTACACAATTAAAATAAATGCTTTTATATATTTCTATTAGATGTGACTCTTTGGCGTTTCTGTTATTATTGACACTGCTGCTTTCAGGGGGTCAGGGGTCGGGTCCTTGTCACCTTTTTCATACCTGATGACTTTGCCTCCCTGACTACAGTTGCTTTAGCGTGCAAAAGCTAGTAAGCCTACTATTGATTTGTTTTAGATAGGCACAACATGTTTCATATGCAGACCTTATTTTCCTGTTCCATGTTCAAGTAAACCATTTTCAGTGGTAATTTTTTTTTGGTCATGGAAAATGAGGTAAAGGTCATTGAGAGGTCATGGAAAATCATTGGTGAAAAAGTGTATGAACCCTGATATCAGTGTGTAGTGTCTCTACTTTAAAGAGTCCTCTCCTGCTGATGTTCAGGTGTATATCAGTATGTAGTGTCTCTACTTTAAAGAGTCCTCTCCTGCTGATGTTCAGGTGTATATCAGTATGTAGTGTCTCTACTTTAAAGAGTCCTCTCCTTCTGTCTGAAACCAGAGCCCAGTCTGCTCTGATTGGTTAGCTGGCTGGCTCTGTTTAGATTGGTCAACTGCTTAGAGATGTCCCGCCCCTTAGCCTATCACGTACAATGTGTTGGAGCGCTAGCCAATAGAAGCGCAAGTGTTCCGTAGTGATGTCACTGTGTTCCGGAACTTAGGGATTTTACATTTTTTTGTTTTAACTGAAGCCCCCCCCCCCCCCCCCCGTATCTCGGCTGATTTGAACGTGTGTCTCCCGCTCTTTCCGCAGATTTTCGGCATGGTGTTCTCTATGGTCCTCTACTGTCAGATCAGCAAGAAGGACGGCTTGACCACCACCGCCGCCTGAACACCAGGAGCCAATCAGCAGAGCCCAAAGGACCCATGTGACCTCAGTGCTGCTGTAACCTTAATCCATGGCTTTAGTACTGGACGCAAACGTGAATGTTAGTGTGTGAAACGCTGTTAAAGTAATATATATATGTTTCCATCTCACCGTGGCCTCGAGGAACAAAGTCCGGTTCCAAATGATTGTAAAGTAATAAATAATTTGTACCATTTATCCCAAAATAACCCCCAGGTAATCGAGCGTCATCCACGATGTAACAAAAGCCATTTTAGAATAAGCTTTAATCTTAGACCCGCGTTGTTGAAATAGCTTTGATTGTTTTCATTATAAACTGTGCTCTGATCTCGTTGTGAGGACATCTTTTTTTTTACTTCTGCTCCCTTGTTTCCTACCCACTCGATTCCTCACCACTATTTCTATTTTTTTTTTTTTAAGCCTAACTTGAATTAAGTTTAGGACGTCAAGTGTTATACTAGAAAAAGGGAAATAAATAAATTAAAACATTATTTCTGTTTCGTTTTTAACCATTTTAATTCTGTGGGTTATAAAATCTATTTTCATGAGAAGAGATGGGATGAAGAGCAGTTTAAAGTTTGACTGCAGCTCAATGATTGGCTGCTGGAGATTATGGTGAAATGTGATTGGTTAAAAGAGAAAAATGTCCCACCCCTTGAACCCTCCACTGACAGGCATCCCAGTGCAGTGGATGCAGACTATTCCTCCATTTATAGTCTGCACAGACGCCAGCAACCAAGGCTTAGGGGCAGTTCTGTCCCAAGTGCAAGAGGGGCAAGAGCGAGTGATAGCCTATCAGCCGCAGCCTACACCGTACTGAACGGAACGATGCCAACTCCAGCTTGAACTGTCGGCCCTGAAGTGGGCAGTGACAGAGACATTCAAGGACTACCTAACTACCATAACCCCGTTGCTCATCGACAGACGGCTCGCCTGGGTGCCGCAGAACAGCGCTGGGTTGGACAACTCGCCTCTTTCAACTACGAAATAAAGTTTCGTCGGGTAAGAGCAACGCTAATGCAGACGCCTTATCAAGATGCCCAGTTGCCTCCTTGTCTTCTTGGGCTCCACAGCAGCCATTGCGTTAGCACCTGGAGGACAGGATGAGTTCGCCCGCAGTGACTGGGGAGAGGCACAAGCTAATGACCCCGACATCCAGACAGTTAGGGGGTATGTGGAAGACCGGCTGGCACCCGAAGGACCTGAACGCCAGGCCTTGTCCTGGAAAACACAGACAATATTGCAACAATGGAAGAAATTGCAAGTGAAGGAAAATAAGGTGATTGAGCAGCACACCCATGAAGTGCACCAGCTTGTGTGTCCGAGCTCCAGGTACCCAGGAAGCAGGGAAAGTCCACGAAGCTGCTGCCCATGCTGGTTGTGGACAGGACCCTCCCCAGGATGCGTCGGCATTTCTACTGGCCCAACATGGAGGGGGGGGTACGTCGGTCCCATCAGGGTTGTGTCACCTGCAGTCTGCAAAGGGTAAGGGTAGAACCAAAGGCCCCACGTACCCCCGAGAGGTCATAGGTCTGTACATGTACCTGTTATGCGGATGAGACTCAACTATACTTATCAATCAAGCCTGATGAATTAATCATCTAAATAAAATTCAAGACTGCCTCAAGGACTTAAAAACGAAAGTTTATTGTACTTGGCCCGAAGAATCTACGAAACAAACTATCTAAAGATATACTAACTATGGATGGCATTAATTTGGCCTCCAGTGAGACTGTAAGGAATCTTGGTGTTATATTTGATCAGGATTATCCTTTAACGCCCACATAAAATCAATCTCAAGGACCGCCTACTTCCATCTACGTAACATTGCAAAAATCAGGCATATCTTGCCTCAAGCGATGCAGAGAAACTAGTCCATGCATTTGTTACTTCTAGGCTGGATTATTGTAACTCTTTATTATCAGGGTGTACCAAGAAGTCAGTCAAGTGGCTTCAGCTGATTCCAAATGCTGCGGCTCGTGCTAACCAGAGTTAGGAGAAGGGACCACATTACTCCTGTTCTGGCTGCCTTCACTGGCTCCCTATAGAACACGGATATAATTTAAAGTTCTTCTTCTCGCCTACAAAGCCCGTAATGAGATCCTGATAGCTCGTTTGGAGCAGTGGGTGGGCATTAGGGGCAAAGCCCTCGAATGGTTTAGGTCGTATCTGACTGGTAGGACTTTCTGCGTCAGCCTTGGGGACTCTGAGTCCTCGTCTGCGCCTCTCCTGTGGGGTGGTTCCACAGGGCTCAGTGTTAGGCCCCCCCTGTTGTTCTCCCTGTATGTTTGCTCCCTCTTGGGTCCATTCTTAGGAAGCACGGTATCGCTTTCCATTGCTTTGCAGACGATATATACATACGGTTTTTTAAAGTGCTATATAAATAAAGTTGGATTGGATACCTTAAAGAACTCAGTATACCCTACTGGCCTACTCGGGCATTGCGTTCCAAGAATGCAGTTGTTGGTTGTTCCTAGAGTCTCTAAAGTACAGTGGGAGCCAGAGCCTTTTCTTATCAAGCTCCACATTTGTGGAATCAGCTTCCAGTTTGTTTTCGGGCGGCAGACACCATATCCGTTTTTAAGAGTGCGCTTAAGACCTTCCTTTTTGATAAAGCTTATAGTTAGGGCTGATTAGATTCAGCCCCTAGTTTTGCTGATATAGGCTTAGTTTGTCGGGGGACATCTTACTTCTTCCTTCTCTCTGTCTGTACCTGTGTCCTCTCATGTTCCATTAACCCAGCTTCCCCACATGTCTTTCTTTTTGGTGTCTATATACGCTGGGATCCGAGTCATGGATGATCCTGCGGTCCTGGTCCTGGATCTTGAGTCGTGGCTGTGGTCCTGGATCATCGGTCCTGGATGGATATCCTCGTGGATTCATCTTCCTATTATACACACACGCATTTCCAAACATCTGGACTACCTATGTTGCAAATGTATTATCTTCGATTCACACACGGCATCTATTGCAGTCTGTCCGTCCTGGAGAGGGATCCCTCCTCTGTTGCTCTCCCTGAGGTTTCTCCCATGTTCCCTTTAAACTGTGGGTTTTCTCCGGAAGTGTTTCCTTGTACGATCAGAGGGTCTAAGGACAGAGGGTCTGAGGACAGAGGGTCTGAGGACAGGGTCTGAGGACAGAGGGTCTGTAGTAGGATGAGGGGTGGCCTATCAACCACCTCGGTTTGACTGCAGCTCAATGATTGGCTGCTGGAGATGATGGTGAAATGTGATTGGTTAAAAGAGAACGCCCATGAATGATATGCTATTATATGACTTTAGTATTAACACACACACACACACACACAGAGATGCACACACACACACAAACACACACACACAGAGATGCACGCGCACACAGAGATGCACACACACACACACAACACACACACACACACGCAGAGACACACACACACACACGATTGAGATTTCACCTTTTTTAATTCTGTGGTTATGAGATGAGAGGAGATGAAGAGCATTTTAAAGTTTGCCTGCTGCTCAATGATTGGCTGCTGGAGATGATGGTGTGAAATGTGATTGGTTAAAAGAGAACATGAATAACATGACTAGTATTAATTGTTTTTTTTTCCATTATTTCAGAACAAACTATTTTTCTTGTTTTATTGTGACTTTTTTAACGACATTGAGGGGGCGACATATTTTATAAAAACGCGTACCTTAATATGAACAAATATAAAATAAATGTTAAGGGGGCGGGACATCTCTGAGCTGTGACTAATCACATACTTTCAGAACAATTACCGCACATTTACTTTATTCTTTTTGACTTTCCCACATATTTCTGGGACAGTTTTCAGATATTCACTTTTATAAACAAACATTAAGAGACGTTTGATTACATACATTGATTCCTCTCCTCTCCTTTCCCCACGTGTGTATTTCTCTCCTTTCCTAACCTCCTTTCTTACCTCTCCTGCTATTTCCTTCTCCATTCCTTCCTCCCTTGATTCCTTTCCTTTATTCATCTCCTTCCCTCTTCTGCTCTCCTCCCTAGTTTCCTCTCCTCCTTTCCCCATTTGTGTCTTTCTCTCCTTTCCTACCTCCTTTCTTACCTCTCAGCTGTTTCCTCTCCATTCCTCCTCCCTTGATCCTTTCCTTCATTAATCTCCTTCCCTCTTCTGCTATCCTCCCTAGTTTCCTCTCCTCTCCTTTCCCCATTTGTGTCTTTTCTCTCCTTTCCTAGCCTCCTTCTTACCTCTCCTGCTGTTTCCTCTCCATTCCTCCTTCCCTTGATTCCTTTCCTTATTCATCTCCTTCCCTCTTCTGCTCTTCTCCCGAGTTTCCTCTCCTCTCCTCTCCCATTTGTGTCTTCTCTCCTTTCCTAACCTCCTTTCTTACCTCTCCTGCTGTTTTCCTCTCCATTTCCTCCTCCCTTGATTCCTTTCCTTCATTCATCTCCTTCCCTCTCCTGCTCTCCTCCCTAGTTTCCTCTCCTCTCCTTTCCCCATTTGTGTCTTTCTCTCCTTCCTAACCTCCTTTCTTACCTCTCCTGCTGTTTCCCTCTCCATTCCTCCTCCCTTGATTCCTTTCCTTCATTCATCTCCTTCCCTCTCCTGCTCTCCTCCCTAGTTTCCTCTCCTCTCCTTTCCCCATTTGTGTCTTTTCTCTCCCTTTCCTAGCCTCCTTTCTTACCTCTCCTGCTGTTCCTCTCCATTCCTCCTCCCTTGATTCCTTTCCTTCATTTCATCTCCTTCCCTCTCCTGCTCTCCTCCCTAGTTTCCTCTCCTCTCCTTTCCCCATTTGTGTCTTTTCTCTCCTTTCCCTAGCCTCCTTTCTTACCTCTCCTGCTGTTCCTCTCCATTCCTCCTCCCTTGATTCCTTTCCTTCATTCATCTCCTTCGCTCTCCTCCCTAGTTTCCTCTCCTCTCCTTTCCCCATTTGTGTCTTTTCTCTCCTTTCCTAGCCTCCTTTCTTACCTCTCATGCTGTTTCCTCTCCATTCCTCCTCCCCGTGATTCCTTTCCTTCATTCATCTCCTTCCTCTCCTGCTCTCCTCCCTAGTTTTCCTCTCCTCTCCTTTCCCCATTTGTGTCTTTCTCTCCTTTCCTAGCCTCCTTTCTTACCTCTCCTGCTGTTTCCTCTCCATTCCTCCTCCCTTGATTCCTTTCCTTCATCATCTCCTTCCCTCTCCTGCTCTCCTCCCTAGTTTCCTCTCATCTCCTTTCCCCATTTGTTGTCTTTCTCTCCTTTCCTAGCCTCCTTTCTTACCTCTCCTGCTGTTTCCTCTCCATTCCTCCTCCCTTGATTCATTTCCTTCATTCATCTCCTTCCCTCTCCTGCTCTCCTCCCTAGTTTCCTCTCCTCTCCTTTCCCCATTTGTGTCTTTCTCTCCTTTCCTAGCCTCCTTTCTTACCTCTCCTGCTGTTTCCTCTCCATTCCTCCTCCCTTGATTCCTTCCTTCATTCATCTCCTTCCCTCTCCTGCTCTCTCCCTAGTTTCCTTCTCTCTCCTTTCCCCATTTGTGTCTTTCTCTCCTTTCCTAGCCTCCTTTCTTACCTCTCCTGCTGTTTCCTCTCCATTCCTCCTCCCCTTGATTCCTTTCCGTCATTCATCTCCTTCCCCTCTCCTGCTCTCCTCCCTAGTTTCCTCTCCTCTCCTTTCCCCATTTGTGTCTTTCTCTCCTTTCCTAGCCTCCTTTCTTACCTCTCCTGCTGTGTCCTCTCCATTCCTCCTCCCTTGATTCCTTTCCTTCATTCATCTCCTTCCCTCTCCTGCTCTCCCTCCCTAGTGTCCTCTCATCTCCTTTCCCCATTTGTGTCTTTCTCTCCTTTCCTAGCCTCCTTTCTTACCTCTCCGGCTGTTTCCTCGCCATTCCTCCTCCCCTTGATTCCTTTCCTTCATTCATCTCCTTCCCTCTCCTGCTCTCCTCCCTAGTTTCCTCTCCTCTCCTTTCCCCATTTGTGTCTTTCTCTCCTTTCCTAGCCTCCTTTCGTACCTCTCCTGCTGTTTCCTCTCCATTCCTCCTCCCTTGATTCCTTTCCTTCATTCATCTCCTTCCCTCTCTCCTGCTCTCCCTCCCTAGTTTCCTCCTCCCTCTTCTCTTTCCCCATTTGTGTCCTTTCTCTCTTTCCTAGCCTCCTTTCTTACCCTCTCCTATTATTTCTCCAATTTTTAATTAAGACATTTTCTCAAATCTTCAAGACATCTCCCTTTGTTTGGCCTCCTTTCAGTCCGCCTTCCAGGCTGTCTTTTCAGCATCTAACAGCTGTTTAGGGGTCTTAGATAGATGTTTTCTGTCGCCCCATCCCACTCCACGTCAGGACCTACTTTGGTCCCCGGGCCAACAGTTTGAGCCCCGTTGAGCTGCCAGCTGTAAACACAGCAGAGGAAGCAGTTTTATCTCCAAACTGAAACCTGGAGTGCTCAAAGTGTCTAAATACAATAAATATGAAGCTGTGCAGCCGCTCGCTTCCTTCCTCCTCTGCAGGTCGTCAGAGCAACAGATCTCACTTTCCTGATTTATTACTAAATAATCCAAATCAAAAAGAAGACCCCGTGCGTCTCCGGATTCTTTCTGAAGCTTCATCAAGCCTTTCAAACGTGGATGTGGGATCATCAGGCTGAAAGGGACCAACATGAAGGGTTCAAAGGAGCGCAGCCCAACAGCCCGCTCTGCTGAGAAACAGCCCGAAGGTGACCAACAGACCACAGACCAAAGGCCACAGACCAAAGACCAAAGGCCAAAGGCCACAGACCAAAGACCAAAGGCCACAGGACCAAAGGCCACAGACCAAAGACCAAAGGACCAAAGGCCACAGACCAAAGACCAAAGACCAAAGACCAAAAAGGCCACAGACCAAAGGCCACAGACCAAAGACCAAAGGCCACAGACCAAAGACCAAAGGCCACAGACCCAAAGGCCACAGACCAAAGACCAAAGACCCAAAGGCCACAGACCAAAGACCAAAGACCAAAGGCCACAGACTAAAGGCCAAAAGACCAAAGATCAAAGGCCACAGACCACAGACCAAATACCAAAGACCAAAGGCCACAGACTAAAGGCCAAAGACCAAAGGCCACAGACCAAAGACCACAGATCAAAGGCCACAGACCAAAGGCCACAGACCAAAGGCCACAGCCAAAGACCAAAGATCAAAGGCCACAGACCAAAGGCCACAGACCAAAGGCCACAGACCAAAGACCACAGACCAAAGACCAAAGATCAAAGGCCACAGACCAAAGGCCACAGACCAAAGACCAAAGATCAAAGGCCACAGACCAAAGGCCACAGACCCAAAGGCCACAGACCAAAGGCCACAGGCCACAGACCAAAGGCCACAGACCAAAGGCCACAGACCAAAGGCCACAGGCCACAGACCAAAGACCAAAGGCCACAGACCAAAGACCAAAGACCACAGGCCACAGACCAAAGACCACAGGCCACAGACCAAAGGCCACAGACCACAGACCAAAGGCCACAGGCCACAGACCAAAGGCCACAGACCAAAGGCCACAGACCACAGACCAAAGGCCAAAGGCCACAGACCAAAGGCCACAGACCAAAGGCCACAGACCACAGACCAAAGGCCACAGACCACAGACCAAAGGCCACAGACCAAAGGCCAAAGGCCACAGACCAAAGACCAAAGGCCACAGACCAAAGACCAAAGACCAAAGGCCACAGACTAAAGGCCAAAGACCAAAGGCCACAGACCACAGACCAAAGACCACAGGCCACAGACCACAGACCAAAGGCCACAGACCAAAGACCAAAGGCCACAGGCCACAGACCACAGACCAAAGGCCACAGGCCACAGACCAAAGGCCACAGACTAAAGGCCAAAGACCAAAGACCACAGGCCACAGACCACAGACCAAAGAACAAAGGCACAGACCACAGACCAAAGACCACAGACCACAGACCAAAGAACAAAGGCCACAGACCACAGACAAAGAACAAAGGCCACAGACCACAGACCAAAGAACAAAGGCCACAGACCACAGACCAAAGGCCACAGGCCACAGACCACAGACCAAAGAAACAAAGGCCACAGACCACAGACCAAAGAACAAAGGCCACAGACCACAGACCAAAGAACAAAGGCCACAGACCACAGACCAAAGAACAAAGGCCACAGACCACAGACCAAAGAACAAAGGCCACAGACCACAGACCAAAGGCCACAGACTAAAGGCCAAAGACCAAAGACCACAGGCCACAGACCACAGACCAAAGACCAAAGGCCACAGACCAAAGGCCACAGACCAAAGGCCACAGACCAAAGGCCACAGGCCAAAGACCACAGACCAAAGACCAAAGGCCACAGACCAAAGACCAAAGACCAAAGGCCACAGACCAAAGGCCACAGACCAAAGACCAAAGACCAAAGGCCACAGACCAAAGGCCACAGACCACAGGCCACAGACCACAGACCACAGACCACAGGCCACAGACCAAAGGCCACAGACCAAAGGCCACAGACCAAAGACTACAGACCAAAGGCCAAAGACCACAGACCAAAGGCCACAGACCAAAGGCCACAGACCAAAGGCCACAGGCCAAAGGCCACAGGCCAAAGGCCACAGACCAAAGGGCCACAGGCCAAAGGCCACAGACCAAAGGCCACAGACCAAAGGCCACAGACCAAAGACCAAAGACCAAAGGCCACAGACCACAGGCCACAGACCACAGACCACAGACCACAGGCCACAGACCAAAGGCCACAGACCAAAGGCCAAAGACCACAGACCACAGACCACAGACCACAGACCAAAGGCCACAGACCAAAGGCCACAGACCAAAGGCCAAAGACCAAAGGCCAAAGACCACAGACCACAGACCACAGACCACAGGCCACAGACCACAGACCACAGACCACAGGCCACAGACCAAAGGCCACAGACCAAAGGCCAAAGACCACAGACCACAGACCAAAGGCCACAGACCACAGGCCACAGACCACAGGCCACAGACCAAAGGCCACAGACCAAAGGCCACAGACCACAGGCCACAGACCACAGACCAAAGGCCACAGACCAAAGACTACAGACCAAAGGCCAAAGACCACAGACCAAAGGCCACAGACCAAAGGCCACAGGCCAAAGGCCACAGACCAAAGGCCACAGGCCAAAGGCCACAGACCAAAGACCAAAGGCCAAAGACCACAGACCAAAGGCCAAAGACCACAGACCAAAGGCCACAGACCAAAGGCCACAGACCAAAGGCCACAGGCCAAAGGCCACAGACCAAAGGCCAAAGACCAAAGGCCAAAGACCACAGACCAAAGGCCAAAGACCACAGACCAAAGGCCACAGACCAAAGACCAAAGACCACAGACCAAAGGCCACAGGCCAAAGGCCACAGACCAAAGGCCACAGGCCAAAGGCCACAGACCAAAGGCCAAAGACCAAAGGCCAAAGACCACAGACCAAAGGCCAAAGACCACAGACCAAAGGCCACAGACCAAAGACCAAAGACCACAGGCCAAAGACCACAGACCAAAGGCCAAAGACCACAGACCAAAGGCCACCGACCAAAGGCCAAAGACCAAAGACCACAGACCAAAGACCAAAGGCCAAAGACCACAGACCAAAGGCCACCGACCAAAGGCCAAAGACCACAGACCACAGACCAAAGGCCAAAGACCACAGACCAAAGGCCAAAGACCACAGACCAAAGGCCAAAGACCAAAGACCACAGACCAAAGGCCAAAGACCACAGACCAAAGACCAAAGGCCACAGACCAAAGACCAAAGGCCACAGACCAAAGGCCACAGACCAAAGACCAAAGGCCACAGACCAAAGGCCACAGACCAAAGGCCAAAGACCAAAGACCACAGACCAAAGGCCAAAGACCACAGACCAAAGACCACAGACCAAAGGCCAAAGACCAAAGACCACAGACCAAAGGCCAAAGACCACAGACCAAAGACCAAAGGCCACAGACCAAAGACCAAAGGCCACAGACCAAAGACCAAAGACCACAGACCAAAGACCAAAGGCCACAGACCAAAGACCAAAGGCCACAGACCAAAGGCCACAGACCACAGACCAAAGACCAAAGGCCACAGACCAAAGACCAAAGGCCACAGACCAAAGACCAAAGACCACAGACCAAAGACCAAAGGCCACAGACCAAAGGCCACAGACCACAGACCAAAGACCAAAGACCACAGACCAAAGACCAAAGGCCACAGGACCACAGACCAAAGACCAAAGACCAAAGGCCACAGACCAAAGACCAAAGGCCACAGACCAAAGACCAAAGGCCACAGACCAAAGGCCACAGACCAAAGACCACAGACCAAAGACCAAAGGCCACAGACCAAAGACCAAAGGCCACAGACCAAAGACCACAGACCAAAGACCAAAGGCCACAGACCAAAGACCAAAGGCCACAGACCAAAGGCCACAGACCACAGACCAAAGACCAAAGACCACAGACCAAAGACCAAAGGCCACAGACCACAGACCAAAGACCAAAGGCCACAGACCAAAGACCAAAGGCCACAGACCAAAGACCAAAGGCCACAGACCAAAGGCCACAGGCAGGGAGGAAAAGGCCTTAATTTTGTGGGCGACTGTGGCTGTGAGGGAGTGCGGTCGTCTTTCAACCAGAAGGTTGTGGGTTCGATCCCAGCCCATGCAGCCAACATGTCGATGTATCCTTGGGCAAGATACTGAACCCTGAGTTGCTCCCGATGGCCAACGGTGTGTGTGAGTGTGTGTGTATGTGTGTGTGTGTGTGTGTATGTGTGTGTGTGTGTGTGTGTGATTGTTAGTTTCAGAAAATACGTTGCCAGTATCCAAAATAAACAAGAAATAAAACATGAAAAGTCAAAAAAAAACCTGGAAGAAAAAACCTGGAAAACGTGTCGGTCCGACTTTGTGATGAAAAGTCTCTTCATGTTTGTTTCTAAATGTGTACACCTACGATGCGTGGGAGCGCGAGCCCAATAGGAGCGCGAGTGTTCCATAGTGATGTCATTATGTTCTGGAACTTTGTGATTTAGCCCCTGCAGACCATTGACATGCACTAACACCTATAGAACACACTAGAGGAAAGGGAACACCTCCCACCAAGCAGAGAAGGAACTCTTTAAAGGGAACACCTCCAACCAAGCAGAGAAGGAACTCTTTAAAGGGAACACCTCCAACCAAGCAGAGGAGGAACTCTTTAAAGGGAACACCTCCAACCAAGCAGAGGAGGAACTCTTTAAAGGGAACACCTCCAACCAAGCAGAGGAGGAACTCTTTAAAGGGAACACCTCCAACCAAGCAGAGGAGGAACTCTTTAAAGGGAACACCTCCAACCAAGCAGAGAAGGAACTCTTTAAAGGGAACACCTCCAACCAAGCAGAGAAGGAACTCTTTAAAGGGAACACCTCCAACCAAGCAGAGGAGGAACTCTTTAAAGGGAACAACTCCAACCAAGCAGAGAAGGAACTCTTTAAAGGGAACACCTCCAACCAAGTAGAGGAGGAACTCTTTAAAGGGAACACCTCCAACCAAGCAGAGGAGGAACTCTTTAAAGGGAACACCTCCAACCAAGCAGAGGAGGAACTCTTTAAAGGGAACACCTCCAACCAAGCAGAGGAGGAACTCTTTAAAGGGAACACCTCCAACCGAGCAGAGGAGGAACTCTTTAAAGGGAACACCTCCAACCGAGCAGAGGAGGAACTCTTTAAAGGGAACACCTCCAACCAAGCAGAGAAGGAACTCTTTAAAGGGAACACCTCCAACCAAGCAGAGGAGGAACTCTTTAAAGGGAACACCTCCAACCAAGCAGAGAAGGAACTCTTTAAAGGGATCACCTCCAACCAAGCAGAGGGGGAACTCTTTAAAGGGAACACCTCCAACCAAGCAGAGGAGGAACTCTTTAAAGGGAACACCTCCAACCAAGCAGAGGAGGAACTCTTTAAAGGGAACACCTCCAACCAAGCAGAGAAGGAACTCTTTAAAGGGAACACCTCCAACCAAGCAGAGAAGGAACTCTTTAAAGGGAACACCTCCAACCAAGCAGAGAAGGAACTCTTTAAAGGGAACACCTCCAACCAAGCAGAGAAGGAACTCTTCAAAGGGAACACCTCCAACCAAGCAGAGAAGGAACTCTTCAAAGGGAACACCTCCGACCAAGCAGAGAAGGAACTCTTTAAAGGGAACACCTCCGACCAAGCAGAGAAGGAACTCTTTAAAGGAAACACCTCCGACCAAGCAGAGAAGGAACTCTTTAAAGGGAACACCTCCAACCAAGCAGAGGAGGAACTCTTTAAAGGGAACACCTCCAACCAAGCAGAGAAGGAACTCTTTAAAGGGAACACCTCCAACCAAGCAGAGGAGGAACTCTTTAAAGGGAACACCTCCAACCAAGCAGAGAAGGAACTCTTTAAAGGGAACACCTCCAACCAAGCAGAGAGGGAACTCTTTAAAGGGAACACCTCCAACCAAGCAGAGGAGGAACTCTTTAAAGGGAACACCTCCAACCAAGCAGAGGAGAAACTCTTCAAAGGGAACACCTCCCACCAAGCAGAGAAGGAACTCTTTAAAGGGAACACCTCCAACCAAGCAGAGGAGGAACTCTTTAAAGGGAACACCTCCAACCAAGCAGAGAAATAACTCTTTAAAGGGAACCCCTCCAACCAAGCAGAGAAGGAACTCTTTAAAGGGAACACCTCCAACCAAGCAGAGAAGGAACTCTTTAAAGGGAACACCTCCAACCAAACAGAGGAGGAACTCTTTAAAGGGAACACCTCCAACCAAGCAGAGAAGGAACTCTTTAAAGGGAACACCTCCAACCAAACAGAGGAGGAACTCTTTAAAGGGAACACCTCCAACCAAGCAGAGGAGGAACTCTTTAAAGGGAACACCTCCAACCAAGCAGAGAAGGAACTCTTTAAAGGGAACCCCTCCAACCAAGCAGAGAAGGAACTCTTTAAAGGGAACACCTCCAACCAAGCAGAGGAGGAACTCTTTAAAGGGAACACCTCCAACCAAGCATAGGAGGAACTCTTTAAAGGGAACACCTCCAACCAAGCAGAGAAGGAACTCTTTAAAGGGAACACCTCCAACCAAGCAGAGAAGGAACTCTTTAAAGGGAACACCTCCAACCAAGCAGAGGAGGAACTCTTTAAAGGGAACAACTCCAACCAAGCAGAGAAGGAACTCTTTAAAGGGAACACCTCCAACCAAGTAGAGGAGGAACTCTTTAAAGGGAACACCTCCAACCAAGCAGAGGAGGAACTCTTTAAAGGGAACACCTCCAACCAAGCAGAGGAGGAACTCTTTAAAGGGAACACCTCCAACCAAGCAGAGGAGGAACTCTTTAAAGGGAACACCTCCAACCGAGCAGAGGAGGAACTCTTTAAAGGGAACACCTCCAACCGAGCAGAGGAGGAACTCTTTAAAGGGAACACCTCCAACCAAGCAGAGAAGGAACTCTTTAAAGGGAACACCTCCAACCAAGCAGAGGAGGAACTCTTTAAAGGGAACACCTCCAACCAAGCAGAGAAGGAACTCTTTAAAGGGATCACCTCCAACCAAGCAGAGGGGGAACTCTTTAAAGGGAACACCTCCAACCAAGCAGAGGAGGAACTCTTTAAAGGGAACACCTCCAACCAAGCAGAGGAGGAACTCTTTAAAGGGAACACCTCCAACCAAGCAGAGAAGGAACTCTTTAAAGGGAACACCTCCAACCAAGCAGAGAAGGAACTCTTTAAAGGGAACACCTCCAACCAAGCAGAGAAGGAACTCTTTAAAGGGAACACCTCCAACCAAGCAGAGAAGGAACTCTTCAAAGGGAACACCTCCAACCAAGCAGAGAAGGAACTCTTCAAAGGGAACACCTCCGACCAAGCAGAGAAGGAACTCTTTAAAGGGAACACCTCCGACCAAGCAGAGAAGGAACTCTTTAAAGGAAACACCTCCGACCAAGCAGAGAAGGAACTCTTTAAAGGGAAACACCTCCAACCAAGCAGAGGAGGAACTCTTTAAAGGGAACACCTCCAACCAAGCAGAGAAGGAACTCTTTAAAGGGAACACCTCCAACCAAGCAGAGGAGGAACTCTTTAAAGGGAACACCTCCAACCAAGCAGAGAAGGAACTCTTTAAAGGGAACACCTCCAACCAAGCAGAGAGGGAACTCTTTAAAGGGAACACCTCCAACCAAGCAGAGGAGGAACTCTTTAAAGGGAACACCTCCAACCAAGCAGAGGAGAAACTCTTCAAAGGGAACACCTCCACCAAGCAGAGAAGGAACTCTTTAAAGGGAACACCTCCAACCAAGCAGAGGAGGAACTCTTTAAAGGGAACACCTCCAACCAAGCAGAGAAATAACTCTTTAAAGGGAACCCCTCCAACCAAGCAGAGAAGGAACTCTTTAAAGGGAACACCTCCAACCAAGCAGAGAAGGAACTCTTTAAAGGGAACACCTCCAACCAAACAGAGGAGGAACTCTTTAAAGGGAACACCTCCAACCAAGCAGAGAAGGAACTCTTTAAAGGGAACACCTCCAACCAAACAGAGGAGGAACTCTTTAAAGGGAACACCTCCAACCAAGCAGAGGAGGAACTCTTTAAAGGGAACACCTCCCACCAAGCAGAGAAGGAACTCTTTAAAGGGAACACCTCCAACCAAGCAGAGGAGGAACTCTTTAAAGGGAACACCTCCAACCAAGCAGAGAAGGAACTCTTTAAAGGGAACACCTCCAACCAAGCAGAGAAGGAACTCTTCAAAGGGAACACCTCCAACCAAGCAGAGAAGGAACTCTTTAAAGGGAACACCTCCAACCAAGCAGAGAAGGAACTATTTAAAGGGAACACCTCCAACCAAGCAGAGGAGGAACTCTTTAAAGGGAACACCTCCAACCAAGCAGAGGAGGAACTCTTTAAAGGGAACACCTCCAACCAAGCAGAGGAGGAACTCTTTAAAGGGAACACCTCCACCAAGCAGAGAAGGAACTCTTTAAAGGGAACACCTCCAACCAAGCAGAGAAGGAAACTCTTTAAAGGGAACACCTCCAACCAAGCAGAGGAGGAACTCTTTAAAGGGAACACCTCCAACCAAGCAGAGGAGAAACTCTTTAAAGGGAACACCTCCCACCAAGCAGAGAAGGAACTCTTTAAAGGGAACACCTCCAACCAAGCAGAGGAGGAACTCTTTAAAGGGAACACCTCCAACCAAGCAGAGAAATAACTCTTTAAAGGGAACACCTCCAACCAAGCAGAGAATTAACTCTTTAAAGGGAACCCCTCCAACCAAGCAGAGAAGGAACTCTTTAAAGGGAACACCTCCAACCAAGCAGAGGAGAAACTCTTTAAAGGGAACACCTCCCACCAAGCAGAGAAGGAACTCTTTAAAGGGAACACCTCCAACCAAGCAGAGGAGGAACTCTTTAAAGGGAACACCTCCAACCAAGCAGAGAAATAACTCTTTAAAGGGAACCCCTCCAACCAAGCAGAGAAGGAACTCTTTAAAGGGAACACCTCCAACCAAGCAGAGAAGGAACTCTTTAAAGGGAACACCTCCAACCAAACAGAGGAGGAACTCTTTAAAGGGAACACCTCCAACCAAGCAGAGAAGGAACTCTTTAAAGGGAACACCTCCAACCAAACAGAGGAGGAACTCTTTAAAGGGAAACACCTCCAACCAAGCAGAGAAGGAACTCTTTAAAGGGAACACCTCCAACCAAGCAGAGAAGGAACTCTTTAAAGGGAACACCTCCAACCAAGCAGAGAAGGAACTCTTTAAAGGGAACACCTCCAACCAAGCAGAGAAGGAACTCTTTAAAGGGAACACCTCCAACCAAGCAGAGGAGGAACTCTTTAAAGGGAACACCTCCCACCAAGCAGAGGAGGAACTCTTTAAAGGGAAACACCTCCCACCAAGCAGAGGAGGAACTCTTTAAAGGGAACACCTCCAACCAAGCAGAGGAGGAACTCTTTAAAGGGAACACCTCCAACCAAGCAGAAGAGGAACTCTTTAAATGGAACACCTCCAACCAAGCAGAGAAGGAACTCTTTAAAGGGAACACCTCCAACCAAGCAGAGAAGAAACTCTTTAAAGGGAACACCTCCCAACCAAGCAGAGAAGGTTCCCGAGACCAAGCAGAGAAGGAACTCTTTAAAGGGAATACCTCCAACCAAGCAGAGGAGGAACTCTTTAAAGGGAACACCTCCAACCAAGCAGAAGAGGAACTCTTTAAAGAGAACACCTCCCACCAAGCAGAGAAGGAACTCTTTAAAGGGAACAGCTCCAACCAAGCAGAGGAGGAACTCTTTAAAGGGAACACCTCCAACCAAGCAGAAGAGGAACTCTTTAAAGAGAACACCTCCCACCAAGCAGAGAAGGAACTCTTTAAAGGGAACACCTCCAACCAAGCAGAGAAGGAACTCTTTAAAGGGAACACCTCCAACCAAGCAGAGGAGGAACTTTTTAAAGGGAACACCTCCAACCAAGCAGAGGAGGAACTCTTTAAAGGGAACACCTCCAACCAAGCAGAGAAGGAACTCTTTAAAGGGAACACCTCCAACCAAGCAGAGGAGGAACTCTTTAAAGGGAACACCTCCCACCAAGCAAGGAACTCTTTAAAGGGAACACCTCCAACCAAGCAGAGAAGGAACTCTTTAAAGGGAACACCTCAACCAAGCAGAGAAGGAACTCTTTAAAGGGAACACCTCCAACCAAGCAGAGAAGGAACTCTTTAAAGGGAACACCTCCAACCAAGCAGAGGAGGAACTCTTTAAAGGGAACACCTCCAACCAAGCAAGGAACTCTTTAAAGGGAACACCTCCAACCAAGCAGAGAAGGAACTCTTTAAAGGGAACACCTCCAACCAAGCAGAGGAGGAACTCTTTAAAGGGAACACCTCCAACCAAGCAGAGGAGGAACTCTTTAAAGGGAACACCTCCAACCAAGCAGAGGAGGAACTCTTTAAAGGGAACACCTCCCACCAAGCAGAGGAGGAACTCTTTAAAGGGAACACCTCCAACCAAGCAGAGGAGGAACTCTTTAAAGGGAACACCTCCAACCAAGCAGAGAAGGAACTCTTTAAAGGGAACACCTCCCACCAAGCAGAGAAGGAACTCTTTAAAGGGAACACTCGTTAAAGCTACGTCAGGTATCAGAGCGTCGTGTGTTTATCTCCATCATCACTATGTAAGGGTACACAGCTGAGCAACCAGCTGCACACACACACACACGCACACACACACACACACACTCACACACACACACACACACACACGCACACACACGCGCACTCAGACAGTGAGTCTGTCCCCTTCAGTTATTTTTAGTCTAACGTCAACACGGCGCTGCGTTCAATGACTCACTGAATTCCTCTCTGTTCGTTTACGTTTTATTATTTCTTCTCAACGAGCTTTACGGGAAAACGGTTTCACTTCGAGATCCTTAAAACAATATTTGGGCACGTTATCGTGATGGAACAAAAGGGAGATTTAGGTTTTTTATATATTTCTAAGACAATTTACAAAATCAAAAATGTGAGTATATATTTTGGGGGAATTTTCACTATTTGTGCCAAAAGAATAATAATAAATCAAATCTAATAATATTTCTCAATCAACAATTAGGTACATTTAGCATTTATCTTTTACATGTTTTATTTATCTTTTTAATTTTGTGATTTTCAAGACTTTTTACAATAATTATGTTCATATATTTAGTTTCCTTTGAGGTTCAGGCGACCATTCGCTCTGCGGTTTCTAAAGCCTTCGTTTATTTATTCAAGGCCTCGATGAATGCTGACGTCATTATTTGTTGTTCTTTAACGTCCTTCATACTTTCACTTTCTGTCCTCGTTCCCTTCCCTCCTTCTTCCTGTTTATCTCCCTTCCTATCTCCTTCTCCATCAATCACTCCTCCTTCCTTTCCTTAATATTATAGACGATCCTTACCTCGGATAACCTCCTTATCTCCTTGTTTCCTCTCCTCTTGTTTCCCCTTTGTTTTAACTTCATTAGTTTCCACCCTTGTTTCCTTTCCTCTTCTCCATTCCCTATTTGTGTCATTCTCTTTTAACTTCTCCTCCCTTGTTTCCTACCCACTCGATTCCTCACCTTGTTTCCTACCCACTCAATTCCTCACCTTGATTCATCTTCTTCCCCCATTGTGTCCTTCTCTCTTTTAACTTCTCCTCCCTTGTTTCCTACCCACTCAATTCCTCACCTTGTTTCCACTCCTCTCCCCATTTGTGTCCTTCTCTCCTTTTACTTCTCCTCCATTGTATCCTACCCACTTGATTCCTCACCTTGTTTTCCCCTCCTCTCCTTTCACCCTTTGTGGTCTTCTTTCCTTTTCTCCTTTCCTAACCTCCTTTCTAACCCCTGCTGTTGTTACCTCTACTTGTTTTCTCTCCTTTCCTCCTTCCTTTCCTTCATTCATTTCCTTCTCTCCTCCTCCCCTAGTGCCCTCTCCTCCTCTCTCCAGCTGATCTTCCTAACTTGGTCATGTTCTTCGTTCTGCAGCCAAACACTCCTGTGAGCTTTAAACAACATCCATCAAACACACACACACACACACACCACACACACACACACACACACACACACACACACACACACACACACACACACACACCCCTCTCTCTCTGTGTTTCCTCTCTCCTCTCTCAGTTGGGATCATGGCTCGCTACAGGAGTTACTTACGAGGGTCTCTCCATCTGTGTCACTGTGCTTGCTGATGGTGAGCTAACCGCTAACGCTAACCGCTAACCGCTAACGACTGGCCGCTAACTGTGTCGTTATGCATTCTTTTAAGCTTTTTACTTCCTATACAATGCATTCATAATTGTGTTTATAGCTATGCAAAATATCTTGTTTTTAATATTATATTCTAATATTTTGAGCTTTTTCACAATTGGATTCTAACGTTTACTTAAAAGTCGTGAAAGACGTCGTAAAAATATCTTTACAACAATATATTTATGTAAATGCCTGAGTGTGACTATATATGATTTCATTTTATTTTTACTTTCTATTGATTCACAATTGTCCAATTTATTTGTAATTATTAAGTAAAAAACGGTATATTTTTGATTTAATAATAATAATAATAATTTCAATTTATATAGCGCCTTTCACGAAACCCAAGGACGCTTTACAATGGGAAGTAACAAAGCAAAAGGTAATAATAATCATACAGAGCAATAGCAGGAAATAAGTGACTGTATATTAGTTGAGGCCAAAGGATTTAATGTACTTTTACTTCATTTCGTCATCATTGTGGATTAACTGCTTCTCTGTAACGCTGTACTGCCTCTGTTCACCCTCTGTCTGAAACCTGCTCTGATTGGTCATCCAGTTTAGAGATGTCCCGCCCCTTTTAACCTATCATGTCCAACGTGTTGGAGCGCTAGTGTTCTGTCGCGATGTCACCGTGATCAGGAAGTAAACAAAGGACTTTCAGATTCGTATTCTAATGTTCCGCAGCACAAGAGAACTCAAGGGATATTCTGTCTGCAGCTGCAGCGCGGAAACTTTCAGCTTTCAGCTTTCAGCTTTCAGCCGAGGGAATTATTTCTTTTTTTAGTTCTTTAAAAGTTTTAAAGACGTCAGCGCTGCAGCTCTCGGGGGAACATCAGTTTCTCAGGAATGTTGCTGCAGTTAAACTCCTCCTCCTGACTCTGTGAAACACACACCACACACACACACACACACAACACACACACACACACACACACACACACACACCGTCACACGTCTAATTGAACGTCTCCTCAGGCATCCGGCTTGGTGATGATCGGCGTCGGATTTTCCTCCATCGACGGAAACATACCGGTCGCCAAGGTAACAGTGTGTGTGTGTGTGTGTGTGTGTGTGTGTGTGTGTGTTGTGTGTGTGTGTGTGAGAGATTAACCAAAACACCAACGAATAAACCCGTTTTACAGCCGGCCCGGTCCGCCTGAGCTCCAGAGGTAATTATCTTTATGGGAAGGGAGTAAAGAAATAACTAATACGTTGCATAATTAGGATATTTTAATACATCGGCATTTGAATGTCTGTAAATAATTTAAACTCGTGGAAAAAGGCAGTCAACGTTATTAAGTCACTGCGTACAGTTCATTATTACATGGTGTTCATTATTTATGTGTTTAATAAATGCTTTTAGACAAAGTATGAATTTAATTTGATTTAATTTTAATGAGTTATTGCATTTTTTATGTTTTAAAAATAAATCTGTTTCAATTATTTCTATTTCATCGATGTGTATTTAATTATTTATTAAGAAAGAAAGAAAGCTGAATAAAAGTGAATAATTTAGAGCTTATTTCATAATTATTGTAATACTATTTTGTAACTATAAATCTCAATTGAATGTGATTAATTTTTATATATTAATTAAAATTATTTAAATAACGAATTAAATCTGAATTTAATTTGATTTATTTAGAGCTACATGTTTGTTATTGAAAGTGATTAAGTAAGAGCTTCATTAATCATGAATTGTATCTATTATTAAGTGCAACCACTAAGGGGGATTAGTTGTGATGAATTTAGAGATTTAATTGTATTTACTATATTTGAGTATTTAGTAACTTTTGACTCTTGAAAGATAATAGTCAGGTTTACTGAGCTTTTGTTCCCAGCTGTTCGAGCAGCTCTCCAGCAGCGATGGGCTGAAGCTGCTTCAGGGATTTGGACCAATCACAGTCATCCTGTCTGTGCTAGGAGTGTGTGCTGCTGCTCTGGACCTGAAGACACTGCTGCTGGTGGTGAGACACACACGCACACACACACACACACATGCACGCGCCGGCGCGCACACACACACACACACACACACCACCACACACACACACACACAACACAACACACACACACACACACACACACACACCACACACACACAAACACACACACACACACACACACACACACCTCTCTCTCTCTCTCCTCACACACACAACACCCCCCACACATTACCATGTATACATCACTCAGGGGACATTACATTGACTTACATTCATTTCCTGGAGACTTATCCTAACCTTAAACCATAACCAACACATGTCTAGTCCTAACCAACGCGTGACTGTAATGCTAGGCCACACATACACCCCCCCCCCCCCCCCCCCCCCCCCCCCCCCCCCCCCCCCCCCCCCCCCACACACACACACCCTCCTCACTTGTGTTTCTCTCCAGTTCTCCGCGCTGATCTTCGTGGAGTTTGTGGCTCTGATGGTCGTCGCCTCTCCGCTGGTCCAGGTTCAGGCTCAGGTAAATAAATAATAATAAATAATCTCTGATCTGCTGCTGCCCCCTGCAGGCCGCCGTGGTCACTGCAGCACAGAGAAGATTTTAATAATATTATTGCCTTAAAAAATAAATATCATATTGCGCTATTTTATTTTTACAGTTTCTTTCTTTAATTAATTAATTAATTAATTTGATTCGTTTTATTTATTGATTTTAAATAAAATTGAATTATTTTATTGTTATTTTAAATATCTATGAAAATATTTATCAAACGTTATGAATAATCAATAAACTATAAGCTGAGCTTTAACTATTTATTTATATTTTTTAAGAACAAAAAACGAATTGAATGTCTTCAATGTTGGACTATAATTTCATTCATTTATTTTATTATTTATATCATATGTTTAAAGAAATAAAAAAATATATATTGTGAATAATTAAGAACGTAAATTAGTTATTTATTTTAATTAATTGATCATTTCTTAAACACTTTGATTTATTTACAACTGTAATTATTTCAATTTTATTAAATTATTTTACTATTTATTAGACTCTGAAGAAAAATAAATCCGTTTTTAAAGTACTTTATTAAGAGCCTTAAAGGTCCCACGTCATGGCCATTTCTGCTGATCATAACTCCATCGTTGAGTCTACTAGAATAGATTCATATTGTTCCAAACTCACATTGGTTTCTCACAGCATCTCTGATAGTCTGTGTATTCACTCTCTGTCCTACACGGCTTGTTGGAGCTCCTGCCCCCCCCCCTCCCCGTGAGCCCACTGTGCTCTGATTGGTCAGCTCGCCCACTCTGTTCTCTGCAGACGTTCACATGCAGAACCTTCATAACACCAGGGGACGGGTGATAACCGGAACAGCATGACGTGGGACCTTTAATGTTACGTTACGTTACGTTTTCTTCTGTTTCCTGCAGATGGACGGCGCTGTTGACGAGGTGTTCCTGAACGTCACGCCGCTGTACCGAACAGAGAGTTACATTCAGGGGGAACTGAACAAACTGCAGTCCTCTGTAAGAAACAGGGAATACAACGATATATAAACAAAGTTAACTTGAGTCAAAGTAGAGGTACCAGAGTGTATAAGGCAGGGGTGTTCAAACTACGGCCCGGGGGCTAAATGCGGCCCGCAAACCATTTTGAATCGACCCTCATCAAATTGAAAAAGTACAATGACTTAAGTATAATAAGCTTGTCTTACTTCTTAAATATATGTGTTCAAATATATTACATAGTATTCATGTGTTTATAAGACCACTTTTCAAATACATTCAGTCGATTAAATAATAATAATAGATTTATTTTGTAAGCGCGTTTACAGGTGCTCAAAGTCGCTTTACAGAGATAGTGAAAAGAAAAGAACAACAAATACATAAAGTCAAATTAAAACCAAAGAACAATCACACATTAAAAGCCATGTTGAAGAGGTGAGGTTTTTGAAGGTGTTGAGGTTATTAATTAAAGTTGAAAACATGTTCTAACAAATCGATTAGTTGATAAGAAAAAAGCCCAAAACATATTTATATAACAACAATTACTCTTGATACTTTGAGCTGTTCAAAGTATCAAGAGTAATGTCCCTACACGGGCGACATCTGTCCAACTTATCATTTAACTTATGAGGCTACAGAGCGGTGCAGTGACGAGTCCTAAAACCCGGAAGTGAGTCAGCATTTCTCCACTTCCTGTTCCCTCGTCTCAGAGCCAATGGGATCTCTCCGTAGGGTTTAGGAGACTATCTGAACTAAGGTCTGAGGTTGAGACGCGTTGAAGAGGACGGATCACGTTTTGTTCCACGACATTAAATCATCAGCAGATTTCTGAAGAGTGGACGTGTCTGAAAAGCGATGGTTGTTACCAAGCGGCTGAATAGGACTACAGAAGTCGTGGAGGCCGTTGTACGTCATTACGCCGAACACGTGAACAGCTAGTTTCTGTTCTGCTTGAAAGCGAGTCCCTGCCTCCTGAAACGCTTCAACTCGTTCCATTTAGAATCTGCGTGTTTGAATATCGATCTGAAGTCGGCGAGACGTTGAAGTCGTGCGGCTGGACTCGCCTGGAGTTCCTTTGTAGCATCACGTTAGCATTTAGCTTCTGGCCGTTAGAGTTATGATTAGAACATTATGAAAGTATGTGGAGATTATCCGGCTGAACAAAACGTGGTTTCATTTTCCACAGACCTTATTTCGAGCTATTTTCCAAAAACCTCTGGAGGAATCCCGTTGCGTTTTTGTCGAGGGAACCCATGCGCGTCTTACCTCCGGGTAAATACGTCATTCCTGCCCAGCCCTTCGTAGGAAGTTTGGACACCTCTGATATAGATACTCTGTTACGAGTCTAAAGTCCTGCAGCAGTGTCGTCTTCAGAATAAAAACTAACCAAAACTAACTCTGAGTGTTTTCCTCAGGACTCTTGTTGTGGTTTGAGGAGCTTTGAGGACTGGGACAATCAACTTCCTGTTTCCTGCTTCTGCACACCGCCCGCCGCCGACCAGCTGCTAGACAAGTCTGTTGGCATTTATCAAACTATGTGTAGAGTTAGAAAAAGATTTGGGACATATTTATAATTATCGAAAAAAAGCGTTTGACATTTCTGAAGGAATTGAAGCTATAAATGTAAAATATAAATAAAACTGATTAAAAAGTAAAACATTTATGGATTTTAATTAAAGAGTCCTCTCCTGCTGATGTTCAGGTGTATATCAGTATGTAGTGTCTCTACTTTAAAGAGTCCTCTCCTGCTGATGTTCAGGTGTATATCAGTATGTAGTGTCTCTACTTTAAAGAGTCCTCTCCTGCTGATGTTCAGGTGTATATCAGTAGGTAGTGTCTCTACTTTAAAGAGTCCTCTCCTGCTGATGTTCAGGTGTATATCAGTATGTAGTGTCTCTACTTTAAAGAGTCCTCTCCTGCTGATGTTCAGGTGTTTATCAGTATGTAGTGTCTCTACTTTAAAGAGTCCTCTCCTGCTGATGTTTCAGGTGTATATCAGTATGTAGTGTCTCTACTTTAAAGAGTCCTCTCCTGCTGATGTTCAGGTGTATATCAGTATGTTGTGTCTCTACTTTAAAGAGTCCTCTCCTGCTGATGTTCAGGTGTATATCAGTATGTAGTGTCTCTACTTTAAAGAGTCCTCTCCTGCTGATGTTCAGGTGTATATCAGTATGTAGTGTCTCTACTTTAAAGAGTCCTCTCCTGTGATGTTCAGGTGTATATCAGTATGTAGTGTCTCTACTTTAAAGAGTCCTCTCCTGCTGATGTTCAGGTGTATATCAGTATGTAGTGTCTCTACTTTAAAGAGTCCTCTCCTGCTGATGTTCAGGTGTATATCAGTATGTAGTGTCTCTACTTTAAGAGTCCTCTCCTGCTGATGTTCAGGTGTATATCAGTATGTAAGTGTCTCTACTTTAAAGAGTCCTCTCCTGCTGATGTTCAGGTGTATGTCAGTATGTATCTTTGAGGCCCTTAAGCTTCTGTAAATTCCAGATTTCCTGAGTAGCACAAAATGCTTCGAGTTTCTAGAAAGGTCCGCAAGATTTTAGAAGAACATCAGAAGTTTTTGGACAAACATAACTTTCTTTACGCTCCTGTGCCAGAGGAATTAAATACTGCAGAAACTAGGACTATGTGGTGTGTGTTCTTATAGCGTCGCTTGCCCCCAAGCTCCGGGCGGAGGGGGGAGAGCGACCGCCGAACGCCAACGCCACTGCGGGGGGCACGCCGAGGGAGCGAGCCAGCCAGCGACCCAGCGAGCGAGCGGCGAGCGCGCCAGCCAGCCAGCGAGCGAGCAAGCGAGCGAGCCAGCGAGAGCCAAGCCAGAGCGAGCGAGCGAGAAGCCAGCCAGCCAGCCAGCCAGCCAGCGAGCGAGCAAGCGAGCTAGCCAGCCAGCCAGCGAGCGAGCCAGCCAGCCAGCCAGCCAGCCAGCCAGCCAGCCAGCGAGCGGGCGAGCCAGCCAGCCAGCCAGCGAGCCAGCCAGCGAGCGAGCGAGACAGCGAGCCAGCGAGCGAGCGAGCGAGCGAGCCAGCGAGCCAGCCAGCGAGCGAGCCAGCCAGCGAGCCAGCCAGCGAGCAGCGAGCGAGCCAGCGAGCCAGCCAGCCAGCGAGCGAGCGAGCGAGCGAGCCAGCCAGCCAGCGAGCGAGCGAGCCAGCGAGCGAGCCAGCCAGCCAGCCAGCATAGAGCCAGCCAGCCCGCAGCGAGCGCAGCCAGCCAGCCAGCAGCCAGCGAGCGAGCGAGCCAGCCAGCCACCAGCCAGCCAGCCAGCCAGCCAGCGAGCGATCGGGCGAGCCAGCCAGCCAGCGAGCGAGCGAGCGAGCCAGCCAGCCAGCCAGCCAGCGAGCGAGCGAGCCAGCCAGCCAGCCAGCGAGCGAGCGGGCGAGCGAGCCAGCGAGCGAGCGAGCCAGCAGCGAGCGAGCGAGCGAGCCAGCGAGCGAGCCAGCGAGCCAGCCAGCGAGCGCAGCCAGCGAGCCAGCGAGCGAGCGAGCCAGCCAGCGAGCCAGCCAGCGGGCGCGAGCCGGGCGCGCGAGCGAGCGAGCGAGCGAGCGAGCGAGCCAGCGAGCCAGCGAGCGAGCCAGCGAGCCAGCCAGCGAGCGAGCCAGCCAGCGAGCAGCGAGCGCGAGCCAGCGAGCTAGCGAGCGAGCGAGCGAGCGAGCGAGCCAGCGAGCGAGCCAGCGAGCCAGCCAGCGAGCCAGCCAGCGAGCGAGCCAGCCAGCGAGCCAGCGAGCGAGCCAGCGAGCCAGCCAGCGAGCGGAGCCAGCCAGCGAGCGAGCCAGCCAGCGAGCCAGCCAGCCAGCGAGCGAGCGAGCGAGCCAGCCAGCCAGCGAGCGAGCGAGCCAGCCAGCCAGCGAGCGAGCCAGCCAGCCAGCCAGCAGCGAGCGAGCCAGCGAGCGAGCGAGCGAGCGAGCGACCAGCGAGCCAGCCAGCGAGCCAGCCAGCCAGCGAGCGAGCTAGCGAGCGAGCGAGCCAGCCAGCCAGCGAGCGAGCCAGCCAGCCAGCCAGCGAGCCAGCCAGCCAGCGAGCGAGCGAGCCAGCCAGCCAGCGAGCGAGCCAGCCGCGAGCCAGCCAGCCAGCGAGCGAGCGAGCGAGCCAGCCAGCGAGCCAGCGAGCCAGCGAGCGAGCCAGCGAGCCAGCAGCGAGCGAGCCAGCCAGCGAGCGAGCCAGCCAGCGAGCCAGCCAGCCAGCGAGCGAGCGAGCGAGCCAGCCAGCCAGCGAGCGAGCGAGCCAGCCAGCCAGCGAGCGAGCCAGCCAGCCAGCGAGCCAGCCAGCGAGCCAGCGAGCGAGCAGCGAGCCAGCCAGCCATAGCCAGCAGCGAGCAAGCCAGCCAGCGAGCGAGCGAGCGAGCGCGCGAGCGATCCATCCAGCCAGCCAGCGAGCCAGCCAGCGAGCGAGCGAGCGAGCGAGCGAGCCACAGCCAGCCCTCGAGCGATCCAGCGAGCGATCCAGCCAGCCAGCGAGCTGAGAGCCAGCCAGCCAGCCAGCTAGCGAGCCAGCTAGCGAGCGAGCTAGCCAGCCAGCCAGCAGCGAGCCGCGAGCGAGCTATCTAGCCAGCCAGCCAGCGATGCGCATCATCGATCTAGCTATCCATCCAGCCATATCGATCCATCCATCTATCCATCCATCCATCTATCTATCTATCCATCCATCTATCTATCCATCTATCATCCATCCATCCATATCCATCTATCTATCCATCCATCCATCTATCTATCTATCTATCTATCTATCTATCTATCTATCCATCTATCTATCCATCCATCCATCTATCTATCCATCTATCTATCCATCCATCCATCCATCCATCTATCTTGTTTTCTCTGATAAAGCTGAATTCTGTGTTGAAATAGGACGACAGCTAGTTAACGTTAGCTGTTAGCTTTCCTCTAAAGTGCATGATATTGAAATTAGGCTTTATAATTACAAAAAATACAATTCGGACCAAGGTAAATTGTAATGTTATCATGAGAGGAGAAGTAACCAATAGTTAGCAACCAATAATAAAGGAGTGTTTGTTGAAAAAAATGTGTTCACTGTCTGCTATATGTCCTCCTATTTTCTCTTAGTTTCGTCCATAAAAACACAAACATGCGACCTGTACGGACGCTTCCCATTTGACTCACATAACTGCCTTCACTTTGGATAGTTAGCAGATAAATACATGTTTCTAATGATTGTTTTTCATTAAACGTCGCCCTTTGACCCTCAGCCCTGCGGTCCGATCCTGAAGAGTTACCTGAGCTTTCCCATCAAACTGAGGATAGGAATCGTTTCGGCCGTCGCCACCCTCACGGTACAATATTTCAAGTACATTTTGAGAGTTTCTATCTACATCCCAAATGTCGGAACAGAGCTACTTCACACTCAGAGGATAGAGAAGTTGTGCACCCTGAACACAGTTTACAGTCACAATGTATAGAGAATATCCAACTGTTCCCACCCTTAATTAAGCCCGAGAGACCCGGTTCCGGGGGCCTCCTGCAACATCTTGCAGGAAACAGTGTCTGAGGGCAAGTTCATTTAATAAACTATGAATGTTTTATATCCATGTAACGGAAATAAACTCATCTAACTGATCATTTAAAAAAAAACAAAAAAAAAACACAATGCTAACGCTGAGCCTCTGAATTAGCAATGAGCGAAAAATGCTAACAGATGACTGCACCGAAATTCACTCACAAAACCTTATTATTTATCTTTGCTGCACATCTCAACCCATCGTTTCACATCGTGAGGAGACACAGAATCGATGGTTATCCTCATTATCACTCAATGATACGAATTCTTGGAGATAATGACAAGAACACACATCAAAACATATGGAGCTAGTTAGCTAAAAACGCTAACATGGCTCACCTGTGTCGTAGTCTGGTCAAAAGGGGTCTTCAATGGCATTACAACGATAAAAACGCTGCTGAAGTTAATCCATAGGTTAATCCAAGGTGTCTGTGTCACTTTGAATGATTTCTGATAATCCATAAGCAATAAACCTGCTTTTCGGTTTTGAGATGTCAGACCTAGAGACAGCTTCACTCTGGAGCAAAACTATGTGCACGAAGCCCCCACCTTTTCGTTTTACCATGTGTGTGTGGGGAGATTCCCCTTCGATTCTATGGGCTCTAACGGTCAGAAAGAAATGTCACATGTCAAAATCGAACAAGGGGGGCCAGAGATATGGAAAATCCAAACGGCCCCAGAAGAGGTTTTTTTTTGTGCTAAATCTGTCTAAAAATGTCAAATATCACTTGTTTTGCATCAATCTCGATACAGGGTGCTTATTATATGTTGTCCTTTGGATTCCTAAAGCTTTTAGTCTACAACCCATCATCCAACCCAGGGTAGTTTTCATTATAAGTACAAAATAATTTTTGGACGGACACTATAATTTACAGTTTTTTACCATGTTCAATCTGAATTTTCTTTAAAATAAAAAACATCTATATTGATTCTGACTTTTCTACATCCAACTCACAGTGTAGTATCTACGAGTCACAAGAACGCGGATATCTTCAAAATCTTAAGCCCAAGAGTCTTTCAAGACATCCACGGTTGTTTAGTTAAAGAGTGAAGCAGAATGAAGTGCTGAACAGTGTCGTGTAAAGTAAAAATGCTCCGTCAGCTATAAAAGTAAGAACACCTGACCTGTCGTCGGTGAAACGCCCGCCTGACTGCAGAACGTCTCTCATTGTGTTATAATGTTTTTAACGGACGTTGTCTGATTGTATAATCATATGCGCGGGCCGCTGGAGTCTGTTGATCTCCAGATTAACAGCAGCATGAGAATAACCTGCTGAAAGTGCCGATGCTCCATGGCGGAGGCTCCGGTAGAGATTGCTGGGATTTACGTTTTTACCCCCTTAATGTCTGACCAATGGGTGAACAGCATTTCCGAGCACATGACTTGTGTTTATAGTTTGAGGTTTTTCCGTGTGAACGCAAACCGAACCTTCTGAAAGATGAAACACACTGTCGTCTGGTGCGCACCAGAGAGCGGACTATTAGGTGTGAATGCGACCTAAGACTATATGTTTTAAAATGATTATACGATCATTTGACACGACGGGCAAGAGTTTCCTCCAGAAAGATAAATGTAAGAATGTTTTTAAATAAAGCATGATTTTTGTTCTGTTTCCAGATGGCGGCCATTGCTCTGTGTTTGACGTTGGGTCTGGAGCAATATTGGAAGAAGCCTCCGGTGGAAACTACAGTCGACGACTTCAACCGAGTGAAATACCAACCAAAACCCTCCCTGACCTGACCTTTAACCCCCTCCGTAAATCTACACCAGGCACTCTTTTTAGATCAGCATTTCTTTTAAAAACCCACCATATTTTATTTGACAGGATGCACATTTTAAGTAGAGAATATTCAGATTTGTGTGTGACTATTTGTGAGAAATGATCCCAGATGATAGGGCTGCTGTGAGACTTTAAATAAAGAAGGAGCGGCAGCGTGTTTTAAATAAAGTTTATTTTATAAAATTCGTTGCGTGTAGTTTCTTTCCTGCAGCCACAAGATGGCGCAATATATTTGAATAACCCTAAAGCAGGTTGTGTCAAATGAGGATAACTAAAACAGTCAGTCTCCAGCAAATACTTTATTTATTTAATTACCATCACTTTAAAATGATAAAACGATGTTATTTATACCAAGATACAGAATGTCACATTATGAAAATAAATAATACAAAACTCAAAATCAAACATGTTATAAACAGTGGTATTGTACTATTGTGACATATTTGTACATTTATGGACATTTCAATGTGCTGCTCCTTCTCCAGTACGCTTCGTTCTTTTTATGCAACATTTAATATAAAACGTCTATACGGCATGTTTTTTAATAGAAATATGAATTCAAAAAGCTGTATTACCGGCTTCTACTCAATTTAAAACACTACAAAACCTTCAAATGTACTCAAATAACCTCTGGAGAACAGAAAACTACTAAATGAAATTATAATTAAACATTTTACGTTATTGTTTTTTCAAAGGAACTACATCTAGCGCCACATTAACGAAAGCAATACATAAAAATGTTGACATATAGGAACGTAGTCCAAATATAGCGATACTTTAACCAGTTAAACCCCACGGCCCGCGGGCGGGGGCAAAACGCAACATCTTGCATTTAACAAACCATGAATGTGTCATACCCACTTAACAGGAAGAAAACACAGCTATCAGACAATATTAACAACTTTTAGCGAAAGAAACATAAGGGTAAAAACAAAGGCTCTGAATTAGCCCTGAGCGAAAAAAATGCTAACGCACTTAGCACAGAACTCGCTAACTGAGATTCCACAGATTCCAGACTTATAAGTATCATCACTGAGCGATCAGAACACGCGGCATGGGAAACAAAAACCATCACACCACGTGGAGCAAACACGGCCAATTTGTCTCACCCTTTGCTGTTTCTGAAAAGTTGTGTTCAATGGCATCAAAACGATAAAGACGCGGCTGAAGGTGAATCCGATGTGTCGGTCACTTTGAAATGATTACTGATAATCCATCATTCAATTTGTATGTCAATAGCATATTAGCTGCTATGATAGCTACTAGAGTGTATGACAGTGACGGTGAAGACTTGGTTAGGGGTAGGATGGGGAAGAGCGCAGGGCTCCAGTAGATAGGTGTTTAAAAAAACATTAAAAACCTCCGTAAACATGAACCTTATAAAAACCCTTTTAAAAGCTCCGTGAGGACCGTTTCAAAAGAATGGTTTAAAAAGTGCAGAGCGGAGCCGGACCACGGAGTATGTTAAAAAGAAGATCTCCCCGGATCTCTGGAGGGAGGTGTGTGTGTGTATGTATGTGTGTGTGTATGTGTGTGTGCGTGTGCCGATGTGTTTACGTGTGTGTGCGTGTGTATGTGTGTGTGTATGTGTGTGTGTGTGCGTGTATGCGTGTATGTGTGTATGTGTGTGTGTGTGTGTATGCGTGTATGTGTGTATGTGTGTGTATGTGTGTGTGTGTATGTGTGTGTGCCGATGTGTTTACGTGTGTGTGCGTGTGCGGAGCTTGTCCCAATGGAATCTGTAACAGACCCTAAATGATAGGGGATTGATTACAGAAGTGTAAGTGCAGTTAAAACACAAGTGCAATGATAAAGATAAAGATAATTAAAACAATCTCCCCAGTAACATTAATTTAAAAAGTAGGGAGTGTTAAAATGAACTAATAAAATAAAGGAAGGCACACGGGTTAGTGACATCGTGTAAATGAACAGGAAGTCGCTGTAAAACAGAAACCACGTAAATCAAGGTCGGTACGTCTAAAAGATTCCAAAGGGCAGGTGTTTTTTGCTCTGTTTATTTAAAAGGAAGTGAAACCTTTCTGAGCCTCGATCAGATCTGCAAAGCGTGAAACCTCAACACGTTGCAGGAGAACAAACAACAGGTGTGACCGTTATTCTGCACTGATGCACTGATGCAGAATGAAAGCTACAGGAGGATCGTATAGAGTCCAGGGATCCATCCTATACACCTTTCATGAGATACATAACATTACACCTCCATTCCCATCACCGTACTGAATACATGAAGTTGAATATCCATCCATCTTCTCCGCTTATCCGTGGTCGGGTCTCGGGGGGTAGCAGTTCCAGCAGAGAGCCCCAAACTTTCTTTTCCCTGGCGACATCAACCAGCTCTGACTGGGGGGTCCCAAGGCGCTCCCAGGCCAGCGAAGAGATATAATCCCTCCACCTGGTCCTAGGTCTACCCCTTGGTCTCTTCCCAGCTGGACGTGCCTGGAACACCTCCCTAGGGAGGCGCCCAGGTGGCATCCTAACTAGGTGCCCGAACCACCTCAACTGGCTCCTTTCGACGCGAAGGAGGAGCGGCTCAACTCCGAGTCCCTCCCTGATGACCGAACTTCTCACCTTATCCCTAACGGCCCGTCCACACAGCGGCGTGCGTTGACGCTTGCCGGCGGGCGTGTCTGAAACTCGACCAACAACCAATCACATGAATCTCCCGCCCCTGACACACAAGCAGCGGTTTGATTGGCCAGAGCTTGTACTGGCATACGATTCGATTGGCCGACGCTTCTGCCGAGGCGTCAAAAGTTGAACATTGCTCAACTTTTGCAGCGAGCCACGCCAGCTACGCTCCACGTCGCTTCCCACGATGCATTTCGGCTAAAAGTGACGTCACCCCATTCAAAGTGAATGGGGAAGCGTCAACGCACGCCGCTGTGTGGACGGGCCGTAAGGGAGACGCCAGCCACCCTGCGGAGGAAACCCATCTCGGCCGCTTGTATCCGCGATCTCGTTCTTTCGGTCATGACCTCTCTGTGCTCCCAAAGCGAGAGCTGGTCCGGGTCCTCGGCAGGAAGTCGGACCCTTTTCCGGTGAGGGTTGGCCTCCGCCAGGGCTGCGCTTTGTCACCAATCCTGTTTGTAATATACATGGATCGGATGTGGAGGCGTAGTCGTGGGGGGGGGGTCTGCAGTTCGGTGGACTAAGGATTGCACCACTGCTTTCTGCAGATGATGTGGTTCTGATGGCTTCATCGGTCTGCGGCCTTCAGCACTCACTGGATCGGTTCTCCACCGAGTGTGAAGCGGCTGGGATGAGGATCAGCACCTCCAGATCAGAGGCCATGGTTCTCAGCAGGAAACCGATGGGCTGTCCACTCCAAGTAGGGAATGAGTCCTTACCCCAAGTGAAGGAGTTCAAGTATCTCGGGGTCTTGTTCTCGAGTGAGGGAACAATGGAGCGTGAGATGGGCCGGAGAATCGGAGCAGCGGGAGCGGCACTGCAGTCGCTTTACCGCACCGTGTGACGAGAAGGGAGCTGAGCCAGAAGGCAGAGCTCTCTGTCTACCGGGCCGTGTTCGTTCCTCCCCTCACCTGCGGTCATGAAGTTGAATCTGATTTATAATTTATTTTCTCAATAGATTTTTTATTGCGGTCAACTTTTGCATTATTTATTTGAGCTATCTTTTGCTTACATGTTGTTAGTATATACTGTGGTGACCACCTGGGTTCATAATTCATACATGGAACTACAGTTGGGGGTTTTGTTCCCACACGGACATGTTATGTGTTTTCTATGTTGTGTGCCCTTCTCTCTTCTCCCTCTTCTTCCCGGACTGCAACCGGACAACACGACCTTTGCTGCTCCCAAATAAAGTTCCCTTTTGCACCTTCCTAGCTCCGCCTCTGACTCCCTATCTCTCGGCACGACACTGGTGACCCTGACAAGTCTCGAGAAGTTTCCGATGTGCAATTTACTCGGCGCGAGTTGGCAGACTTTTTTTTGCTTACTTTAACATAATTTTTCATGGTGGGGCTAAGGTGGGGCTAACGTAGGGCTAAGGTGGGGCTAAGCCATTTCTTGGTATGGCTGTAGCCTGTATACCCCAGCCATACCCTGTCCGGTCACCGCGCCTTGGGCAGTAATTGGGCAGTTCGATGGAGAGGTGTGTGTGTGTGTGTGTGTGTGTGTGTGTGTGTGTTGAGGTGTGTGCGCTCCACTTCCTCCATGGCGCACCGGCAACTTTCTCAAAAAGTTCTCTCTCTCTTTCTTTTTACATGTCCCTTTAGGGGCTCCGCACAATAGTCAAAAATAAGACACAAAATATTAAAAAATATACAATATGTCCATAAAATGATACAAAAGTCACAACATTTCAAAAAAAGATACTTAATGTCCATGAAATAACTTCAAAACAAATTTAAAATGTAAAAAAAGTCACGCAAAATATCTAAAATAATCAACATTAGTTCTAAAAAAAGACATAAAACGACCACAAAGATACAACATGTAAAAGAATTAAGCAAAATGGCCACAAATCAACATAACTGTGTTTAGATATGTTTAGATATATATTTAAGAAGTATGACATAAGACAAAAATACTTTTGAATTTGCTGAGGGCTACAAATAAATATAGTCAAAAATAAGACGAAAAATATAAAAAAGTCACAACATTTCTAAAAAAGATTCCAAATGTCCATAAAATTATACAAAATAGCTACGAAAATTCCCAAAATGTCAGAATTCTTTTTCAAATGTCAAAAAAAGCCACACAAAATATCTAAAATAATTAACATTAGGTCTAAACACGACCCCAAAGAGATACAACATGTCCACAAATCAACATAACTGTGTTTAGATATATGTTTAAGAAGTACAAGCTTGCTTTTTGAATTAGCTGAGGGCCAATCAAAGTGCTCTATGTGCTCTACGGTTTTGAGGTTTTTGAGAGCGAGAGGGAGAACCACATTAAACAACATCCTGCTTCTCCGTCATGCAGGTAGATCTGGTGCAAAATGCAAGATCTTGTAAAACCTGATGTGAGCACTTGCAGAACAAAAATCTGAGCTTGTGTGCATACATGTACACTTGTGTAAAATATCCACGTATCTGTGAACCAAATTTGAAGTCACACAAGAAATTTTTTTTTGTTGCTTGCAGAACAAAAACGAACTTAGTGATGAAATGTTTACTTGCAGAAAAATATATATTTTAAAATATCTTTTCCATTACAACTGCAACTTGGTTATTACAACCTCTCAGATCAGTCATTACAACTTCACGAATCTGCTCTGTGGCAGAATACATCGACGAATCTGCGGCCTTGACTTTTGCTAGTAAGTAATTCTCACCTGTAGATGTGGGGCGAGGGGAGGGGGGTTGGAGCGAAGGGGCGGAGCTACCAGAACAACGAGGCGCAAGCTCGGTTCACACAGCCGTGCCACGTCGAACCGGATGACTGCGGGCCCCGCATGTCGCCCGTTTCATATGAAGGTAGATATGGTGCAACACTGGCAGAAAACAAAATCTGAGCTTGTGTGCTTACATCTACACAAAAATATCTACGTATCTCTGAACCAAATTTGAAGTCACAGAAGATAAAAAGAAAAGTTGTGTAGCTTGTAGAAAAAAAAAAGAACTTAGTGATGTTCAGACGTTGTGATGCCAAGCAGCGTCAATTCATACTGGAACACATTGGGAAAAGTATAAGGTTGGAGAAGTAGTTATTTAATTTATTCTGGCTTCGTGATTAAAAGCAACACGATCATCGACCCGACGCCGTCCCCCATTGTTGTTGTTGTTGTTGTTGTTGTTGTTGTGAGCGAAGCACGGAGCTAGAACGGGAGCTGCGTTGGTGTGAAAGGGGCAACAGTAGTCACTTGTGTGTGACTGACCCGAGCTTGCGCCTCCTCGTTCTGGTAGCTCCGCCCCTTCGCTCCGACCCCCCCCACCCCTCCCCACATCTACAGGGGAAAATTACTTTAGCGACACATTGATCACAAGAAGTGCAGCAGAAGGCAAGACCGCAGATTCGTCGATGTATTCTGCCACAGAGCAGATTCGTGAAGTTGTAATGACCAACACATCCTCACTCCCAGGTCGGCCTATGTAGAGTCCATTTTCAACGCAAGGGGGGCTGGGGGGGGGGCCTTAAGGGCCTAGTCCATTTTCAGCTTTCCGGGATGTCCATATGCTTCTATGGACGCTCATGGAAGCACGGCATTCGTTTGTGTCGACTGCCCTTAAAGGTAATGTGAGCGACCATTCTCATTGGATAACGGAGAATTGTACACCCGGAAGTAAGTATTCCCCTTACTGTGGATTGATGTTACAGTGATATCTGCACTACTCATCGACTAAAAAACACCAGATTATCCTTAATTACACAACATTGATTGGTTTAAATTGTGTGCAATGCTTTTGTATTTTTCCCCTTCGATTCGGAGAAACAAATCTTTTTTCGGAGTAAAGGATGGCAGAAGACACTACACTACCCAGAATCCCCAGCTATCGTTTGGACTACACCATGTGCTCTGTTTGACAAACCCCGTGATAGTCCTCAAGCTCTGTGATTGGAGAGTGTGCTCCGAGGGTTACCGAGCCTCGAACAGCACTTGAAATGGGATGGAACCACGGCAGACTGTTCAAAACTGGATTTGGACAGGTCCACCGCGTCCCCCCTCCACCACCCCGTCCCCCCCTCCCCCCACCGCGTCCCCCCTCCCCCACCCCGTCCCCAGAACTACACATGCTGGCTATTCTGTTTCGCAACATGTTCTCTATCTATGGCACGTCTCTACTGGGAGTTGTAGTTTTAAAAGACGTTTTCGTATTTCCCATCATAAGAAGTTGCCAGTATTAAACTGTGTACATCCCTGGAGGTTTAGGGGACAGGACCAACCTGATCTCACCAGAATGCGTGACTCACGAACTTTGTTACATTTACGTGTCGGCACCACGCAAACAACCCCAATGTAAAGTGAATGAGGCTGCTTTGTCGTGGTGCACACACGCATTTCTACAACGTCCCGCAGTGAGCTTTTATTCTATACAACGTTTTTTAAATCTACTTTATAGCTTGTAGTAACTCACGGGAGGCTTCTTTTATTTTATTTGTATTCATAATTATTTTTCGTCAGAATGTATTACTAATTACATTAGTTACGAATTTGTGTTCTCAAAAAACAGTGCATTGTGGGTAATGCAACTGTGATTTTTATTAAATTAGTTAGTTTTTAAGGAAGGCCAGAGCTTCCGCTGTGTCCAATAGATTGTTCCCTTTAGTTAACGTTATTTAAAAGATAATGATCATGTCCCCTGTATTGTATTACGAGCGTCCATTCCCATTGGATAACGGAGAATTTTACACCCGGAGGTAAGTAGCCTATTCTCCTTACTGTCGATTGATTTTACAGTGATATCTGCACTACTCATCGACTGAAAAACACCAGATTATCCTTGTTAATTACACAACATTGATTGGTTTGAATTGTGTGCAATGCTTTTGTATTTTCCCCCTTCGATTCGGAGAAACAAATCTTTTTCGGAGTTTTTGGACGGCAGAAGACACTACACTACCCAGAATCCTCAGCTATCGTTTGGGACTACACCATGTGCTTAGCTTGACAAACCCGCGTATGTTATGTACAGCACTTTGGCTCCACCAAAAATCGTTTTTAAATGTGCTATATAGTGTTAATTTCGTTGACTAAAACTATGACGAAATATGTTCGTCAACGACCTTTTTTTCCATGACGAAAACGAGACGATGACGAGACCGGCACCGACGGCAGTAAACAATAACTGCAACGAAATCATCATGCAATATCGTTGACGAAAAGTGACGAGACGAAAATGTAGTTTACTAAATAAAAACTGTGCCAAAATGTCTTTACTTTCGTTGACGAAAAATGAGGAGACGAAATATTATCAAAGATAACGTTACATTTCTGATAGTCAGTTTTTCTCCCAGCAGTTCCATTCCGGTGCTGCGGCAGGGCAGCAGCTGTGTGTCTGTGCTGCGGTAGATTTGAATTACACCGGGCAGCGGCACCCTGTGAACTGTCAGGAAGACTCGGGTCTAACTCGTGGTCTAACTCATGGTCTAACTCGTGGTCTAACTCATGGTCTAACTCGTGGTCTAACTCATGGTCTAACTCATGGTCTAACTCGTGGTCTAACTCATGGTCTAACTCGTGGTCTAACTCATGGTCTAACTCATGGTCTAACTCGTGGTCTAACTCATGGTCTAACTCGTGGTCTAACTCGTGGTCTAACTCATGGTCTAACTCGTGGTCTAACTCATGGTCTAACTCATGGTCTAACTCATGGTCTAACTCGTGGTCTAACTCATGGTCTAACTCGTGGTCTAACTCATGGTCTAACTCATGGTCTAACTCGTGGTCTAACTCATGGTCTAACTCATGGTCTAACTAACCTTATTTAACAGAAAATAAAATGGCAACAACAGGGCTTGGGAGCAGTGGTCGCACTCGCATTAATCGAATACCCCCCGTCAGCGCGAGTGAGTGATAAATTGTGCACTCGACGGGTAATAATGGATTATGACGGAAATGTTACGATCCTGTCAAAATGACTGACAACGAAAAAGTCTAAAGCCACCACTGCTTGGGAGAAAGAAAGGATGTGATATTTGGGCCCATTTTCGCTACAATGAGGCGGAGAAAAAAAGCGAATGCATTGTTTCATCAGAAGGGAAGCAATGTGGCCATAACACACACAGCTGGTAAAACCACCACACACCTGATACTCTGCAAAGCTGCATTCTAATCAACCTGTGTTTCATCAAATAAGGACAAGATATAATCTTATTTATTTATATACTAAAATGACAAATTATTGGTTTTGGCTAGACTAGTTTGACTGAAATGTTCTATATAATCTGATGACGAAAAAAGACTCAACCGTTTTCATTGACAAAAGGTAGACGAAAATAATTAGTTTTCTTTGACTAAAATGCTCAGACTTTTAGTCGACTAAATCTTGACTAAATAAAAACAGGATGAAGGTGACTAAATATGACTAAAACTAAAAAGAAAATGTAATACAGGACTAAGACTAAAACTAAATAAAAAATATAGCCGACGAAATTAACACTAGATATAAATAAAACTTGATTTGATTTGATCTTCTGGAGCGTGCCGGGCTCGAGGCGACTTTAAAGGCAAACATCAGCGGCCGAAACCCTGAAACGCCTGCAGGGACTAAATCCCCACCCAGGATTACCCCGAAAATAAAAAAGGCAAACTAATAAATGAGTGCCTGAAGGAAGTACTGATTCAGCCCAGCTAGACACTCCCCTGTCTAAACTGAGGAAGCTGTTCAACAGTAGAGACTTCAGCCAATACTCACTCCTTGTCTCAAAGATCCTGGACGATACTCCATTTTTTAAGCTCCCTACTGGGCTAGGGGAACCAAAGGGAAGTAACAAAATATAAAATGACCAGGCGAGAGAAAAAGGAGAGGAAGTTGATCTGTGAAGCCACAAGATGGACTTTATGAAAGGCTCACTATCAACTTGCAAAGTAAACTAAGATACACTAGGACACAAATATACACTGGAGCACATCTCCTAATAATGAACGAAACACAGGTCTCACACAGAGACTGTTGAAGAAAGGAAGAAAATGGAACAATGTATTTTATTATATAAAGCTTAAATATGCTAAAAACTGTGTTAAAACTCTGAATGCCATAGCCATGTATCCAACCCGGATACACCCAGCATGGTACATCGTCACATGTTCACGTCTTGCCGTGATACCGGGTTGCATGTATCGTATAGTTTAATGCTTTAGCAATATAAATAGGATGTATAACAAAAATGCTTAAAAACCTATAGTACGCACTTCCTCTTTCGAGGAGATTAACTTTCTACGCACTTCCCCTTTCGAGGAGAACATCTGTTATATATTTGAAGTGAACAGTTAACCACAGCAACGAAGAAGGACACCTCTACACGCACCAGCTTGCACGCAAAGCATGGGTCAAACAAGCCGCGAAAGAAGAGGATAAAAGAAGACTGAAGAACATCGGAGAGCAGTTCCTCTTTGAACCCAGTTCGAACTTGAGCTCTCCTGCTTTAGCAAGCTACGGAAGACGATCGTATTACTTACTCGTATTGAGGCGATAATATGTATCTGGGCAAAACGCATTTCATTTTGTTTTGATGTGTGGTGTTATAACTTGTGAAACTTTAATAAAACTACCTGTTCACATTTGTGAGAGGAAACTAGAGGCCATGTAGCCCTTCTGATTATTGTTGGATAGGTGACAAATCAGACGGCATTGTTCCCACGTAGCTTGAGTCCCGAGTCCAGTTTGATTCCAGTGTCCTGGTCCTTGGCTGAGAATCAATCCCTGACGGAGTCTTGCAGAAACACCAGAGATAACGATAGGTAAGTCACACCTAAGATAACTGTTTCTGGATGTCATATTGGAGGTCGCCACGATCGGTTGATCTTAAATACGGCAGCCAGAGGAGAAGGAGAGGGCCACTGCAGCCTTCCTCGGGTCCTTTAAGGAGGCCCTGATTGGGGATTGGGAGCACCTGGGGGAGAGGCTGCACCTGAGGGAGAGAGAGAGAGAGACACACAAAATCACCAGCCTGCCCTCCTACAAAAACGACCATATAGGCCGATCGTTCAAGCCCTTATTACGACCCAGAGACACGTTTTAAAGTGTATGTTGTTTCGTACACGACCACTAGAGGTGCTCTAGTGGTCGTGTAAGAAACAACATGCTCCCGTTCATTGCAAACGCTCCGGAGAGACGTTTTATTCACAAATAACCCTCTCTGGAAAATCCTAAACTGTAGAATAGTTTGGCCGTTAAAATGCTTTTTGATTCGATTTCTGGAGAGAAGTGTATATTGTACTCTTAGAATCCACGTCCAGTCGATGTGTAGGATCTACAGTTTGATAGATATTACAAAGATGATTTGAGGTCTCGCCAGGATAACGTGTATATGCGGCAGCTTCCATGTAAAGTTAGCGTGGGTGAAAACAGTTTTTCCGGTCTCAACGTTTTCATAATAAAACCAGATATGTTCCCCTCACTGTCAAATGAGTACGCAGTGATATCTGCATTACTCATGCACTAAAAAACATCAGTTTATTCTTGTTAATTACACAATATTGATTGTTTTAAATTGTGTACAACGCTTTTGTGTTTTTAACCTTCGATTCAGGGAAACAAATAGTTTTTTCGGAGTTTAGACACTACAGTTTCCGAAGACACTACACTACCCAGAATCCCCAGCTATCGTTTTGGGACTACAACATCCGCCTTGCTTTACAAATGTGTTTAGCCCTCAAGCTCTGTGATTGGATGTTGGAGTGGCAGTGCGACAAGGAACTACACATGATGGCTATTGTGTGTTTCGCAACATGTTCTATGGCACGTCTCTTTATAAGAAGTTTTCATATTTCCCACAATTAGAAGTTGCCAGTATTAAAATGTGTACACCCTGGAGGTTTAGGGGATACGAAACACAGTGGTGTTATCAAATTTAAAACATATAATTAATAAATGGGTGAATTAATATACGTTATAAATTGTGTACAATGCTTTTGTGTTTTTAACCTTCGATTCAGAGAAACAAATAGATTTTTCGTAATATCTATCAAACTACAGATCCGACATATCGACTGGACGTGGATTCTAAAAGTACAATATACACTTCTCGCTAGAAATCTAATCAAAAAGCGTTTTAATGGCCGAACTATCCGACAATTTAGGATTTCACAGAGAGGGTTCATTGTGAATAAACGACCATCTGTAACGTTTGCATTCAACGGGAGCTCGAGAGGGCGAAAACTTTAAAACGTAATTATAGGTCGTATTAAGCGCTTGAACAAACGGCATATTTGGTCGTATGAGTTGGAGGACTCGTTGAAACGCACACACAATACACATTTTATTATTGATGGTGATTTTATGATTTTCTTATGGCTGCTTATTCTCCAGGACTTTCTCAAGGCTGCAAACAGAAGGAGATCGTTTATGTTAGTTTACTGGTTCTGTCCCGGAGAGATGATCGTTTTACAAAATACAGTTACTCAAGTACATCTTCGATCTTCGCAAATCAGTTATGAGTCTTCAAACAAATCACGCTCAATTTAAGGCGGGGCCTCTCATATGACGCACACCTTATTTTAAGCAAAATCTCCTTCTGATATTGCTACGTTAGCTACGTTAGCTACATTAGCTACGTTAGCTACGTTAGCTACGTTAGCTACATTAGCTACGTTAGCTACGTTAGCTACGTTAGCTACGTTAGCTACATTAGCTACGTTAGCTACGTTAGATAGCCAGCCCTGAACGTCACTTTTTAGTTTCCCCTGGTGTCCGTTGTGTTTTGAGCTTCTTGCAGAGTTTTGTATTTGCAGCATTTTAAAAAGTGAATAATGTCTGTTGTAAAGTTTGTTGTTTGGCCTTAAATCTTCTTATCTGTTCACACATAAGCAGATCTGTTCTGTGTCGTGAGGATCTGTTCTATGTCGTGCAGATCTGTTCTGTGTCGTGCAGATCTGTTCTATGTCGTGCAGATCTGTTCTGTGTCGTGAGGATCTGTTCTGTGTCGTAAGGATCTGTTCTGTGTCGTCAGGATCTGTTCTATGTCGTGCAGATCTGTTCTGTGTCGTGAGGATCTGTTCTATGTCGTAAGGATCTGTTCTATGTCGTGCAGATCTGTTCTGTGTCGTGAGGATCTGTTCTGTGCCATAAGGATCTGTTCTATGTCGTGAGGATCTGTTCTATGTTGTGAGGATCTGTTCTGTGTCGTGCAGATCTGTTCTATGTCGTGCAGATCTGTTCTGTGTCGTGAGGATCTGTTCTGTGTCGTAAGGATCTGTTCTATGTCGTGCAGATCTGTTCTGTGTCGTGAGGATCTGTTCTGTGTCGTGCAGATCTGTTCTGTGTCGTAAGGATCTGTTCTGTGTCGTGCAGATCTGTTCTATGTCGTGCAGATCTGTTCTGTGTCGTGCAGATCTGTTCTATGTCGTGCAGATCTGAGTTCTCAGCATCACAGCACCTGCTCCTGCATACCAGCTCACACACAGAAACCCTCTCACACACCCCCTCTGTGTTTCAGACGCAGTTTCATCTCAGAGAAACTCTCAAAACTGAAGATGGGGAAAATTAACGGATGGATCAAATGCCTCTTTATCTTCTTCAATGTGTTGTTTGCAGTGAGTACAAACTTTTGATTATTATTGCTCCTTTTTCTCAACGTTGTTTTGTGTTTGGGCTAAAAAGGGGAAAAAAGACTGGAATCCGAAAACCCAAGTTAAATATTTAAGAATTATTTTCTGTGTTTAAAAATAATTATTTATACAAATAGTTAAATATGCGACAAAATGAAGACTGCAAGAAGTTATTATTTCACTTGTTATTAAACAAAGATGGGGTTTTATCTTGTTGGGACAAGAAAATCAATTTTAACCCAAGAAATCTGGAATTTATTTTGATTATGATGAAGAAAACCAGAAAAGTTTGAGATTTGCTTCAAAGAAATACAAATATATATCTTTTTAGAAGTTATTTGGTTTAGCAGTGGCGAACCGTGTCTATCACAACTGGACCTTCTGTAGACACACACACACCCCCGCCACCGCCGCCGCCCCACCTGCCGTTATAATGTCTGTCTTTTCACTGAATTGTCGTCTTGAAAAGAGTTCTGACAAGAATTATATATATATGAATTGCTTCGTCGCATTCATCTAGAGCAGGGCTATTCAATTGGCGGCCCGCGGGCCAATATTTACTGGCCCTTTGAGTATAATGTTAAAAAGTAATCTACTTTTCTTTTATTTATTTATTGATATTTTTTTGGGCCAGAGTGCCTTTATTCCAGAGAGGGTGTTAAATAGAGAGATAGAGGGGAAGACAATGCCTGCAAACTTCAGTGGGCTCGGGTTTCGAACCCTATCTACTGTCGTGACAACTCCTGTCATGTATTGCATCTCTGCCTGAATGATTAGATAATTTCACCGAAATGAAATCAAATGAAATGATGTTGATGGTTAAATGAGCTTCACACGTCGGCCTACTGAGTTCTGAACTTGCCATTTAGATCTTTAAAGGCCTTGGGGATATGTTGTTTGATTTAATTAAACACAATATATGTACTCCACTATGCTGTTGTAGTATTTACTGTATCTGAAACTCTTAATATTATATTTTTCATATTTCAAATCATCTTTTTCCCGGCCCCTTGCTTTGGATCATTTTCATCGACCGGCCCCATTCCAAACTAATTGAATAGCCCTGATTTAGCTCCTCTGTCTCGAGCCAGTGAACTAGCGGGCCGTCTAGAATAACCTGGAACCGAGGGGAACTCTGAAAGAACACGCCCATTGGCTACAAGTCAATATCTGATTGGTCGATCAAACTGTCAGTCCAAACGTACGCTCTCATTCAGTGCAACGGCCAGGGCCTTCGATCAAGGATGCAGAATACCTGGTTGAAGGAGATGCTACCCAGAGACCCAGAACACGATCTGATTGGTTGCTTTCTTTTCTAACACAAAACCACTGAAATGCTAGTGCATGGTCCGAGAAGGAGAAACAAATCAACGTAACACTGTGATATTACAAATCAACAACACGGATACCATTCTCATTTATTTATATAATTAAATCGATTTTTTGTTTGTTTTATCTGAGTGTTCCAGGTGTTCTCTGAATACCTTGAAGGCCCTGTTTTTAAAACTCTTAAATTAAATATATTAATGTATAAAAAATACTAAAACTTTGATTTAATTGAAAATGAAGGTGTAAAACTTAAATGAAAGTAGTGAAGGATTATTTATTTATTTATTACTCGTGTAACTACATCAGATTTTTACATCAGTCATTTCCAGTAACTGCAAAAAACAAATGGCAGCCGGGTCGAGTTTCAGATGGTTTATGTGTTTTGCTCGGAGCGCTGGTGCGATAAAGGAAGACCGAAATAAAGAGTGGGTTTCTGAGGTGAGGGGCAAACCAACACAATGTCCGTCTCCTGCCTCTCCTTATATATGTTTTGCAGCAGAGTAAATGCATCGGCTAATTGTATTATAAAAATGACAAATTAGAGAAATTAGAAACCTCCCTCGATAGGTAGAAATTAAAACAAAATTACAAAAGACGTGAAAGGAGAAACACAATTTGCCGTTTTTTAATCCATTTAAATATATGTTAGTTTATTTTCCAATTGCTTTAATTTATTTCTAAATTGTTTACATGTTGTCTTTTATCCTCAATTTTCGAAACATCTATATTGTTTGGCACTCTTCAGCCTCCATACATGCCGTTTTTAACATATTTGATTCTATCCTCAGATACTCGGCTGTCTGCTGTTCTACATAGCAGTGCAGGCCACCCCCTTCAGCCTCCAGGTAAACAACAACAACAACAACATCACAGATAGTGAATACACAACAAGTCCTACATTTTGGCTTTCGAAATGCAGAAAAAAATGCAAATTAGTATATTTTCAATTCAACATTTTGACCATGGTTTACATTTACGTTGGTCATAGACGAGTTGGGATCGCGGAGAAATGCTCTCCGCAGATCCATTCTCACAGCGTTTATCAGCCTTTTTCTAACTCAATATCAAGCCACACTTATTGTTGTTACTTCTTTATTTTAATTGTATAATGTCGGACTTTTGTTGCCGTCAGTCATGGGGAGAGGAGGGGCTCAGAAAACTGAAATCTGTATTGTTTCATCGTTTTTTCCTTCTAATTTTGTATTCTTTTCTAAACCACACACTGTTATTTACTCAACAATAAGACACACTTATCCTTGTGTTTATTTGTTTGATTGTATAATGTCGAACTTTTGGAGTCCGTCAGGAACAATACAGCTCATTCGAACACAGGAAGCTGTATTTTCAAAATAAGAGTTCATTTTAATATTATGCTTGATAATATACTTTTTATCAACGAGGCCACTGGGTCATGTTAAGACCATATGTTCTGTCGGTTTGGTGTTATAAATATAAAAACAATATGTGTGGATAAAAAAATATATATCCATCATAAACTAAACTGGAAACAGCAGTATATTTTAAATATGCGCATTCACACTGGAGTACTTCTCCCCGTACTTTTCCCGTTTAGTTCCGTTAGTACCCCGTATGTCGCGTTCACACTAAAAGGAGTACTTAGTGCCGGGAGCTTTTTGTTACGATTCGGGAAAGGTAGGACCCAAATGCAAGATTAAAAAGGATAAGCGTGTTTTAAGGGATAACAAAAAGCGAGCTTTATTCTACAAAAAAGCCGATGACAAAAGAAAACAAGAAACAAACTTAACATTACCAAAACAGGGGAACACGAGTAAAGAATCCAGGATCAAAACTTCAGGGACAAACATGGAGCGTGACGTGAAGGGAAAGACAGACAATGAAGCGACAGGGGAACACAGGGAAAGACTAAATACAGAGAGGGGTAATCACGGGACAAGAAACAGCTGGGTAAAGGAGGGAGAAACACAAGGGCAACAGGTGAACACAATGAGACAATCAGACACACCAGGGACACTAACGACAGGAAGGCACACACAGGAAGAAGGATCAGACAAGACACAAGGAGGAAAACCTGCGACAGGGAACACAGAACAGCAAAATAAAAACAAAACTTAACACACAAAACTCAAGTCCTGACATAAATCCCCCCCTCAAGGGACGGATTCAAGACGTCCCTACACAAAGTCCAAAATGTCCAATGGTGGAGGGGGTCCGGAGGACGGGTCAGGATCGACAGCCCGGGGGCAAGGCAGAATTCATGGAGGGGTGAAGGCCAAAGCGGGCAAACTCAGGGGGCCGGGCATGAGGGCGAAGGCAGCGGCTGGAAGAGTCAGGGGGCCGAGCTCGAGAGCGAAGGCTGCGGCACTCGGGGGGCCGGGCTCAAGGGCGAAGGCCGCGGCTGGGGAACTCAGGGGGCCTGGCACAAGGACGAGCAAGAAGGCGGCGACGGGACAGCTCCGGAGGACGGTGTACGCCGCAATGGGACCCCTCCAGTGTCAGCTGGATCGCCAGAGCACTGGGATCGAGAGCAGGAGCTGGTGGGACCCCTGGCGGGACAGACGTAGACGGGACCCTGGACGGAACATGGCTGGTGTCAGTGGAACCCCGACGGAGCAAGGGCTGGTGTCGACAGGACCCTCGGCATAGCACGTGTCGGCGAGACCCCCAACAGGACAGGATATGGTGTTGGCAGGACATCTGGTGGAACCCCCAACGAAACAGGACATGGAGTTGGCAGGACCCTCAGGGGAACCCCCAACGAAACAGGACATGGAGTTGCCAGGACCCTCAGCGGAACCCCCAACGAAACAGGACGTGGAGTTGGCAGGACCCTCAGCGGAACCCCCAACGACACAGGACGTGGATTTGGCAGGACCCTCAGCGGAACCCCCAACGACACAGGACGTGGAGTTGGCAGGACCCTCAGCGGAACCCCCAACGACACAGGACGTGGAGTTGGCAGGACCCCCAACAAAACAGATGTCGGCTGGACCTCCAACGGCGCAGGACATATGGTTGGCAGGACCCCGGCAGAACAGTAGTCGGCGGGACCCCCAACAAAACAGGGCAAGGGATTGGCAGGACCCCCGGCAGAACAGTAGTCGGCGGGACCCCCAACGGCACAGGACATAGAGAAGGGACTCGAGAAGGAACTCGGGAGGGAACTCGAGAGGAGACTCGAGAGGGGAATCGAGAAGGGACTCGAGAGGGGACTCGAGAGGAGACTCGAGAAGGGACTCGAGAAGAGACTCGAGAGGGGACTCGAGAAGAGACTCGAGAAGAGACTCGAGAAGAGACCCGAGAAGGAACTTGAGAGGGGACTCGAGAAGAGACTCAAGAAGAAACTCGAGAGGGGACTCGAGAAGAGACTCGAGAAGAGACTCGAGAAGAGACCCGAGAAGGAACTTGATAGGAGACTCGAGAGGAGACTCGAGAAGGGACTCGAGAAGAGACCCGAGAAGGAACTCGAGAGGGGACTCGAGAAGAGACTCGAGAAGAAACTCGAGAGGGGACTCGAGAAGAGACTCGAGAAGAAACTTGAGAGGGGACTCGAGAAGAGACTCGAGAAGAAACTCGAGAGGGGACTCGAGAAGGAACTTGATAGGAGACTCGAGAGGAGACTCGAGAAGAGACTCAAGAAGAAACTCGAGAGGGGACTCGAGAAGAAACTCGAGAGGGGACTCGAGAAGGAACTTGATAGGAGACTCGAGAGGAGACTCGAGAAGAAACTCGAGAGGGGACTCGAGAAGAGACTCAAGAAGAAACTCGAGAGGAGACTCGAGAAGAGACTCAAGAAGAAACTCGAGAGGAGACTCGAGAAGAGACTCAAGAAGAAACTCGAGAGGAGACTCGAGAAGAGACTCAAGAAGAAACTCGAGAGGAGACTCGAGAAGAGACTCAAGAAGAAACTTGAGAGGGGACTTGAGAGGGGACTCAAGAAGAAACTCGGTGCTAACCTCCAAACAGCAAGACGGTGAAAACCAAAGCAAAACGAAATCACGTCACAAAACAACCAACAGACAAGACTACTACGATCACAACACAAACACTAAGGATACACATGTGGACATGAATACATGTTCCGACCAATACAAACTAAAACAGAATAAAGACAAAGTGTTGTGTGCTTGTGAGTTGATCAATAGCATGCACAGCTAACAGCAAAAGAAGACTTTTAAAATAAGTGAAGCGTCCTGTATGTGGTGGTGAATGATTCCCGTCTGAAGGAGCTTTGACATACCTGATGTTTTACCGACTGTCTGGGATTCTAGTTATTTGTACTTTTTATCTTGTTTTATTATTTGACTCGTATGTGTTATTCTATATGTGTTCCCTGTCCAGCACTGTGTTCCACTGAAGTGGTTTTAAATGTCTCAGTAAATAGAGATGGAGACACTGAGGATGGAACATGGCCCATCTGCGCTTTACTTTGCAGAATGAAAGACCTTGTGTCGTCCTGCTTTTCAGGTAGCGGCGATGGGGGGTCCGAGTCTGGCCTGGAGTTGGGTGATTGCCCTCAGTGTCCTCATCCTCCCCGTCTTGGGAATCGTTGCCGCGTGCATGGAGAAAGAACTCGTCCTCAGAATAGTACGTACAAGATGTGAAGCAGAGGAAGAATTCATGTTGTTTTGTTTCTCCTGTTTGTCTGGAGAGCGACCCTCGGTCCCCCGAAAGGCGCTATATCGACTTAAGTTATTATTATGACACTGATTTGTCTTTCTTTAGATTTACCACCATATTTAACAGGAGTGTTCTGACATTGTTTGATTAACAGTTTGCAGGCTTCATGGGGGCGGGAATGATCGTCATGCTGATCTTTGGCATTGTTGTCGTTGTCTCAAGAAACACGGTAATCTGTTTATCCAGCTCCCTTCAAGGTGCAACACACCTACTTTCCCAATGCTATTTCTGCTACATGTGACGCTTTCTATATCTGACTGACTTCATGCTTATATATCTACCTTGATGCTAGCGTGCTGTCTATAAACCCTTGATGCTAACGTTCTCTTTATATATACCCTTGAGTCAGATTTGGGTCAATATTCTAGCGCGCAAAACAAGCTACTCACGAGCGGGACATGTGCTTTTACACGCGCATGAAATGACCCTTGCGCGCAGATTAAACCCCGGAAGCCCGGAGTTGCCAGGTTTGATAAATGCCTGAACTACCAAGAGCCGAGGAGTGACAGCTGCTAGATCAGTTGGACGAGATTGAATGGTAAAGTTGTCCATAAAAAACTATTATATTCGTAAAGTGTACAGCTAATATATATATTAATTAATGTTATATAAAACAATATATTTTTGAGTGGGCTGTATCTGTCAAACGGCTAGCTATACTGTCTGCTGTACGCACCTCCCTTACGAAATGAACTATATTAATACTATAGTATACTGTAAGAGTTGTGTAGTGTCCTTTAGTAAGTTTGTAGAGTTCTGTAGTATTTTTCACCAGCTATTGTATTACTATAGTTTATTCTGTAGTGCCATTTTATTAGCTATAGTAGCCCTATAATATTTCAATAGTAATACTCTGTATCTAGATCTTTGTAGAATTCCTATATTATTTTAAATAGTATAATATATTGTGTTTCTGTTTTTTGAACACACTGTAGAACACTCCTATAGTAATAGCATGATATTGTCATAATGAATGCATATTATTACTATAGTGTTTGTAAAAGTATTGCACTCCTATAATTAATGTCATTTTTTTATATGAAATTAATTCATATATATATATATATATATATATATTAGCTGTACACTTTACGAATATAATAGTTTTTTATGGACAACTTTACCATTCAGTCTCGTCCAACTGATCTAGCAGCTCTCACTCCTCGGCTCTTGGTAGTTCAGGCATTTATCAAACCTGGCAACTCCGGGCTTCCTTGCAGCTGTCAATCAAAGTCCAGTGGCTCCGCCCCAAAGTGTCAGAAACTTTTCACGCCCGCAGACAAACTCCGCGAGCGAGTGAGGCTGACAGGGAGCAAGAGGGCAGTCTCTCTCGCGAGCGAGCGCATAGAGTATTGACCCAAATCTGACTCCATACTAACATTCTCTCTATTTACCCTAATGCTAACATTCTCTCTATTTACCCTAATGCTAACATTCTCTCTATTTACCCTAATGCTAACATCTCTATCATGAGGCTAACATCTCTATTTATGATGATGCTAATGTAACCCCGGTGTAGTGTCCCCTCAGCAACAGACCACTCAGAGCTGGAACAAAATAAGTGTCCAATAATCAACAACACAACAATGATCGTATAGTGGTAGTATAAACAATGTGTAACATTAAACATAAACAAACTGGTGTACAAAACTCACATACCTGCATGGCAATGGACACATACAATGGACACGTGAGCTGCGTTCTGTTGGAGAGATAGCACCACGCTCACGTTAGCCTATTAGCTCAAGTTAGCTATTGACGAAATCATATAACACAAATAGCGAATCACACAAAAAACGTGTTGCTGTGAGCATTAAACGACTAACATTACACTAAACAAACACAACAGAACGTTATTGTCCTAATAAAATAATAACATACATTTTGTCCACAGACATAATACAATAGCACTTTACTCTCAACAGATCCTCACGCGGTATGAGAACCTCCCACAATCCATTGCGGTAACAAAGCTACAGCAATGCAGGCACGCGTTTGTAACACCAGATGGCGTACTTCTCCAATTTAACCCGGATTTTACACCAACCTTTATAACTCTGTTACACTAACATCTCGTTCTACCTTGATGCTAACACTTTGTCCAGCTACCTTGACGCTAACACCCCGTCAAGCTACATTTATGCTAACACTCTGTCCAGCTACCTTGATGCTAACACTCCGTCTAGCTACCTTATGCTAACACTCTGTCCAGCTACCTTGATGCTAACACTCTGTCCAGCTACCTTGATGCTAACACTCTGTCCAGCTACCTTGATGCTAACACTCCGTCTAGCTACCTTATGCTAACACTCTGTCCAGCTACCTTGATGCTAACACTCCGTCTAGCTACCTTATGCTAACACTCTGTCCAGCTACCTTGATGCTAACACTCAGTCTAGCTACCGTGATGCGCTAACACTCCGTCTAGTTACCTTTATGCTAACGCTATCTCTAGCTACCGTGATGCTAACACTCCGTCTAGTTACCTTTATGCTAACGCTATCTCTAGCTACCGTGATGCTAACACTCTGTCTAGTTACCTTTATGCTAACGCTATCTCTAGCTACCGTGATGCTAACACTCCGTCTAGTTACCTTTATGCTAACGCTATCTCTAGCTACCGTGATGCTAACACTCCGTCTAGTTACCTTTATGCTAACGCTATCTCTAGCTACCGTGATGCTAACACTCCGTCTAGTTACCTTTATGCTAACGCTATCTCTAGCTACCGTGATGCTAACACTCCGTCTAGTTACCTTTATGCTAACGCTATCTCTAGCTACCGTGATGCTAACACTCCGTCTAGTTACCTTTATGCTAACATTCTCTCTATCTACCTTGATGCTACAGTCTCTCTATTTACCCTAATGCTAACATCTCTATCGATGATGATGCTAACATTCTCTCATTCTACCTTTATGCTAACGCTATCTCTAGCTACCTTGATGCTAACACTCCGTCTAGTTACCTTTAAGTTTTAAGTGATTATAAAACCAATGAAAACATCATTAAGAATTGTATATTTAAGCTTTTCTGCTAGAAGATGTTACAAAACTACACTTTCTTTAAATGGTGTTTTCCCGAACTTGATGCTAGTTTAAGTTTTAAGTTTATTTACTTTCTTAACATTCTTAAAACCTTCTCTCTCGGTCTTGATGCTAATGTTGTTGTTTCTTTTTTTATAGCTGAATGATTCTTTTGACACCCTCTCCGCTGAAGTGGCAAAGCAAATCATGGAAGAGAAAGAATCGAGAAATATGCTAATGGCTTTCGAAGATTTTGTAAATGCACTTTTAAACTCTTTCAAATGTAGTCTAGCTAACTAACCCAAACATGTTTCTTCTAGGATGAATGCTTTCCAATGTACGTAAGAGGAAGTAAACCGTTTTTATTTATTTTATATAAGGGTTGTACATTATTGATTACATTACATTAATATGTGATAAAAACTCACACTGTACATTTTACATTTATGTTCGATTTCATATTTAATATTCCATTCCTTACACACTCGCTACGGATACAGTAGCAATAAAGCCAGCATTCACCGCACTGAGTATGACTTTTCCACATACGAACACAACTTGTCCCGTCATGCACGCCTCATGCCCGCTGTACACACACACTCATGGAAGGGGCGGTCTCTATGGGCTCAGAACAGTCTAATAATACACACATGCGCACAGAAGGATTAAAACTTGTATTTCCGGATCCACACTTGTGTTTTTCAATGCACACACAAATGTATTCCGTTTCATATACATGTAAATAAAATCCAAATACAGAAAGAAGTTTTACATAAGTATTTTTGATCCTCACTTATTAGTTTCCCGTTTAAATCCCCTGAACCTGCAACACAACCAGCTTCCTGTGCACGGATCGCTGTGCATTCGTGTGTGGGTTTTTTGAGACTCCCCTGACGGTCAGCCGATTCGTACTTGTAATTTTTTCTATCTATAGCCAATCAGATGTCTCCTTCATTCTAAGCCAATCACATGAGCGCGCCCCCACGAGGGTAAGATTACTTCATATACGCATTTTGCGCAGTCCGGTCAGCTCGCTGAACAGAGAGCGGAGCATCAGGCTCATGCAGAGCAGCGTGTCTCGGTCAGACTCAGCAGCTGATCTGATCTCTCTCTCGCGTCCGGTTACACTTCACTCGCGTTTATGTCCATATGGATCAGATCCAGCTCTCCTGGTCGGCCTTTATAGAGAGCACCGATCAAACTATTAAGAGTGAATATCGGCCGATAATGACCGGCGGGGCTCCCCCCGTTGACAGTTCACCGTCTAGCACTGGCTTCGTAGTGCACTGATCGATTAGGCTAAGCTAACCTAACAGACATAAATAAAGCAGCTGTATTCGCCATACAGGAAACACACATTTAAAACGGGTTTGCCTGCCGTTTTTGTGTACACAAGCATTCATCCATGGTTTGGAAAGTGGCGCTGTACCTTAATAATATAAAGGCTTGTATTTTCGTGCATTTCCTGTTCGGAAAGTGGCGCTGTACTGAGAGTGGAGGTGTCCTGACATTAGCGCCTGCAGGCAGGCTCCATGGACCTGTCGGCTCCGGACTGCGCAAAATGCGTACATGAACCGCTACGTCATGAACGCAAGAAATCTACCCTCGTGGGGGCGCGCTCATGTGATTGGCTTAGAATTGAGGAGACATCTGATTGGCTATAGATAGAAATAATTACAAGTACGAATCGGCTGACCGTCAGGGGAGTCTCAAAAAACCCACACACGAATGCACAGCGATCCGTGCACAGGAAGCTGTTTGTGTTGCAGGTTCAGGATTTAAACGGGAAACTAATAAGTGAGGATCAAAAATACTTATGTAAAACTTCTTTCTGTATTTGGATTTTATTTACATGTATATGAAACGGAATACATTTGTGTGTGCATTGAAAAACACAAGTGTGGATCCGGAAATACAAGTTTTAATCCTTCTGTGCGCATGTGTGTATTATTAGACTGTTCTGAGCCCATAGGTCTCTCCCCCAAACAACAGTGCATTACTTAACTGTAAAACTTATCATAACTGTGCACATCTTGTACTTATTTGATAACTATATCCCTTGGTTACTTGAACACGCTACAATATTATTAACCAGTGTCCTACATGTACCTTAGTGCAGAAGTCGACGCCTTTTTGTACGTTCCGCATATATGTCCACTATCCCCTCAGGTGACAGCTGTGCGGTTATGTCGTCCTCAATGTGAAGAACCGCAAATGAGGAAAATCTTGTTCCTTCCATTCGGTGACCGCAAGCCGAGCCAGTTCCGAATTCTCCTCATTGCAGAAAAACTTCTCTCAGAGGTGGCAGATCCGATAGGCAGAGTCTGTGCCAACTGGAGCATCTTGTATACATTTGGATAGCTGTTTCCTTCGAAGATGCTCAAGTGCAACAGGTGCGACAGCAGAGGCTTTAACAAGGTCCATCTCTGCTCCAAGAAGGAGAGGGTGAATTTTGAGCGGCTGGAATATCCATTACTGCTAATTCTTGTAATACAATAGCTGAATCACTTAACCTCACACGTCACACACACACGACACAACATGCGACTGCTCAAAAATGAAATTATTTCAAACAAAACATGATATTATTCAGATTTGTATCGTAACAATCATTTTATTACATCTATTAAAATATTGATATGCGAAATATTTGTATGGTTTTAGACGTAGTAATGCTGTAACATATTTCAGCCACTAGGGGGGGCAATGTATTTCAACATGTATATTTTCTACTTTTTAAAGCTGTTCAATTTCTATTTGAGATGTTTACATTTTGGATTGTTTTTTTCTAGTCTTTTAATTCCTCTAATGTACACTGCCTTGTCTTTTTATGCTGCTGCAATGCAAACAAATCCCAAATTAGGATCAGTAAAGTACTTCTTATCTCAACCCATCAGAAGCTTTGGAAACGGATAGTTCCCAGGCTAAACGCCCACCTTGTGTAACCCTTTGTCTCGCATGTCTTCAGTTCCAATGCTGTGGTGTGGTCAGCTCCAGCGACTGGGGAATATACATCCCTCAGTCCTGTGAGTGCAAGATGCAACGTACAGGATTCCCCTTTTCATCTGGATGTAAAGCCAATGTGGTAGGTTTTGTTAAATGAAAATGAAAGACCAGGTTTAGAAATGTATAAGTAATCAGTCAGCCCCATTTCAAAGTAAAAATGACTTCTTGTGTAAAAATGAAAGCCACTTTTTCCTCACTACACGGACCAAATAGTCTGGAAGCTGTGTATGATTTTAGGTAATGATGGTATGGATGGTCTATGAGGTGCCATTCGAGCTTCTTCCGTCCACACAATGAACAGATTAAGATACTGAATCCTATATCCCTAAAACACTATGGCAGTTCTGTGTTTGGGTTTCTTCAAAACTCTAAACAGTGATTTTTACGAGGGTAAAACCACGAACTACAATTCTCAGTATTGCTTAGAAAGTGAAACTTGTCTGAGTAAAGCAAGAAGGAGTTATCATCACAGGATCAGAACATAACTATACGCTTAAAGATGAACTGTGGCATTACCCAGGGTGTTCATGTATTTACAGGTTTAGTTAATACAGTAAAGGTTTATTAAGGGATTGGGATGCCTTAAATAACCTCCTCTTTGCGATGTGTGGTCCATCCATCCATCCATCTTCTCCGCTTATCCGTGGTCGGGTCTCGGGGGTATCAGTTCCAGCAGAGAGCCCCAAACGTTCCTTTCCCCTCATCAACCAGCTCTGACTGGGGGGTCCCAAGGCGCTCCCAGGCCAGCGAAGAGATATAATCCCTCCACCTGGTCCTAGGTCTACCCCTTGGTCTCTTCCCAGCTGGACGTGCCTGGAACACCTCCCTAGGGAGGCGCCCAGGTGGCATCCTAACTAGGTGCCCGAACCACCTCAACTGGCTCCTTTCGACGCGAAGGAGGAGCGGCTCAACTCCGAGCGGCTCAACTCCGAGCGGCTCAACTCCGCGGCTCAACTCCGAGCGGCTCAACTCCGAGTCCCTCCCTGATGACCGAACTCGGTGGTGAACCGATCCAGTGAGTGCTGAAGGTCGCAGACCGATGAAGCCATCAGAACCACATCATCTGCAAAAAGCAGTGGTGCAATCCTTAGTCCACCGAACTGCAGACCCCCCCCCCCCACGACTACGCCTCCAAACCCGATCCATGTATATTACAAACAGGATTGGTGACAAAGCGCAGCCCTGGCGGAGGCCAACCCTCACCGGAATGGGTCCGACTTCCTGCCGAGGACCCGGACACAGCTCTCGCTTTGGGAGCACAGAGATTGGATGGCCCTGAGTAGAGCCCCCCTCACCCCATACTCCCGCAGCACCTCCCACAGTAACTCCCTGGGAACTCGGTCATACGCCTTCTCCAAGTCTACAACACACATGTAGACCGGATAAGCATACTCCCAGACCCCCTCCAGGATCCTTGCGAGAGGGAAAAGCTGATCCGTCGTTCCACGACCAGGACGGAATCCGCATTGTTCCTCCTCAATCTGAGGTTCCACAATCGGCCTGACCCTCCTCTCGAGCACCTTGGAGTAAACTTTTCCCGGGGAGGCTGAGTAGTGTGACGCCTCTGTAATTGGCACACACCCTCTGAACCACCACCCCGCTCTGCCACTCCTTCGGTACTGTTTCCGACTTCCACGCAACGTTGAACGTGAATGTGTGGTTCACTTCTGTTTAAATGCATCTATAGCTGTTTTTAAGACTTGTTTATGACTTTCTGTACCTTGTTTTTCTTGCAGGGACGCTTTGGCCCAGACCAGATCTACGCGACGGTATTCAATCAATTAACCAATTAACCAAGACACCATCCAGTTCTCCTTCCTGTGCCGTTTCCAGATAACGACCCTTTCTCCATCTTCTTCTCCTGCAGAGCTGCAGCAGTGCTGTCTTTGTGATTGCCAACTTCTTCTTCAAGGTCATTATGGGCATCTGCTTCACGTTTGCAATCCTCGCAGTAAGTTTCTTATTTATTCTTCTTTGTGTCCGTGTTGATGGTTCGGCACCACTCAGCAGCGCCCCCAACACTGAAGTATGAAAAGATGAACTTCGCTTCAGCTCGGGTTGACTTCGACACATTGCTTTGCTGTTCCGTTTCATTTAAGGTCTACTAATTCATTGGAGCTAAAAAATGCACCAGCAAAGTGTAAGGAAAATATCACTCGACACCGGGTTGAGAATCAATAGTCAGGTACTAATTTATTCTTGCAAGAAGGAGCCGAGTTAAGTCACATACAAAGGATATGGTTCAACTTACACACACGAGGTATGCAGCTCAAAGGAGCAGGAAGTCACATCAAGCTTATATCGTCTAAAGTCAGGAGGTACCGAACAGAGTCGTACATCGGTTTGGCGTCATCAGGCGTCGGGACGTCTCTGGTTAATAACGTTGTGCTGGGGAAAATACACGTTGTCTTCTTCGACTATGGGTTTTCGGATGGGCAGTGATGGGTGTGAGCTTGCAGCTGAGAAGGCAGGGCATCTTTCATGTTGTTGATACCAACGTATGCGTGCTCTCGTTGGTATCAACAACATGAAAGACGCCCTGCCTTCTCAGCTGCAAGGCCACACCCATCACTGCCCATCCGAAAACCCATAGTCGAAGAAGACAACGTGTATTTTCCCCAGCACAACGTTATTTCTCTCCTAGTCTTCGGTCGAAGTTCTAAACGTAACATTTTGAGGTCTTAAGAAGTCGTTGTGTTTTGAGGAGAATCTTGGCTAACTTCTCTGGTGCCGGTCCATCAGAGGCGGATTTAGGATTGTAGGAGATCCGGGGCTTGAGCCCAAGTAGCCACCCCCTAGCGCCGCCTCTGCTGTCCATCAATGACCGATACTCTAATGTTAGACCATAACGATTGTTTATTGATTGAACGAGATTAGAAAGAACAACCAAACCTTGAATACAAAGATTATTCGTTTGGGTTCAACACAAGACTTCTTACTCGAATACTGATAAAAAAAAACAATATTAAAATTGGGTCTTATTTTGCACTGTTTTTGATTTAACGGCAATGTTGACGTTGCTTTTGGACCTCAACATAACCGAAGTAAATGTAGAATTTGTTGTTCCGAGCAAGTTAGTTACGAGGTAAAACGCTTCATGGGGTAAAAATAAGTGGATTTTAAATTTGCTTACCTTTTTATTTTTCTCTTCCGCAATAGTGTCTTCTGATTGGTCGGTTTCTTTTAACCGTCTTCCTGTCTTTTTCCCAGCTGCTGGCCCTGCTGATGAGCGTCCTGATGATCCATCAGATCAGAAAGCACGACGGCGGAGGATCGTCCATGGCCATGCAGAGCTACTAGAGAAAGCTCCTCTCTTGACCTCTGACCTTTAACTGGAGGCCTTACTTTACCTTTCATAGTATATCTTCTCCTGACGTGTGGTTCAGGAAAACTGCTTTCTTACTTTCAGCTTGTCGTTCTGTGGAGAACTTGAGTTGCAAAACATTTATTTTTTTATTCGCTCGTGTGTGTTTTGATCGTTTACTGCAGGGGTGTCAAACTCAATTTCAATGAGGGCCACATTCACATTATGGCTGCACTCAAAGTGCCGGTTGTAACGTTAAGACTATATAAAAATACATATATAAATACTTAATATATATCAAATAATGTATTATATTACATTATTGCCTCTGCATTGGATTATCATCGGATAGGGTAAAAACTTCATAATTAACTACGTCTGAAAGCAGAAGTCTGGGGCAAATAATTGCAAGTCTCTTCAGTGCGAATGTCCCAAAATGATTTAAAAAGAAAAGTCAAAATAAAAAAAATTAAGTGACATTTTGAAGAAGTTACATTTAAAAAAAGAAAATTCTGAGATGCATTGTGGGACATGTAGTTTATGGGCAACGTGCTTCTGTAAAGTAGCATGTAACCGTATAATAAACATATCATATTTTTTGCAAGCTCTTGTGGGGCCACAGAAAAATGAAGTCGCGGGCCGGATTTGGCCCCCGGGCCTTGAGTTTGACACCCCTGGTTTGCTGTATTATAGTTATAGAATAGTGGGATTGGGTAAACCAACGTCAGGAACTTCTTCTGGAGCCAAGAAACCCAGGTCCCACGCTTTATTTGTACGTTTTTTACCATTTAATTTGCTTAAAAAATTATTGCCAATTTAACCTTTAACTCTCAGAGAAATTACAGATGAAGTTTCCATATCTCTGTTTCGATGGTCAGTGATTGGAAGACATTTCTGAAGTTATCATTAGGAAACAGCTTAAGGTGAATGCCGCCACCTACTGTCCAGAGTGTGTAACGTCATGCCTGAAAGATGATTACTCTGAGGAGAAAACAAACAAACCTTTATTCTAGATATTAATCCTGTGTTGTTGTGATATTTGAATAAAGCCATTCGGACCTGAAGTTGTTTGGTGCTCCACTCTCTTCCCATTGCTGTAGACTCAGTGAGTATCATCGAGTCCAGAGTGTCTTCATCGAAACCTGGGACAAATAACATGTTTTCTAAAGTTGCCGGGAACATTGAACAGACTTTAGTTAATAATCTAGTTATAAACTCTACTCTTTATGTGGTTTTTCCAGATATGCCATAATTTCATTCGTCCTTGCTGTTAAACTGATTTAATTTCAGATCTCCTAAATATCATTAGCAGTTATATTTGGCACTATTGGGCCGCGACCCGACCACGGATAAGTGGGAGAAGATGGATGGATGGACTATTTTGACTTTTTGAGTACCAGAATCCGTCTTCTTTGGTGTTTTACAGCCGTTGGCATCCACAGTGTTACGGCCCGTCTACACTACAGCGTCGACAGCTCCAATCTGCCCATTCACTTTCAATGGGGTGACGTCACGTAGCCTCGCTTTTTCGCCGAACTGAATTGTGGGTAGCAGAGCGGTCCGTCTCAGGCGTCTCCGGCGACAGAAGTTGAACAATGTTCAACTTCTGACGCCGGAGTAGCCAGCGCCAGCCAATCAAATCCCGTTTCGGAAAATCTGACAGCTGAAGCCGTAGCCAATCAAACCGCGTCTAAGCTGGGAGAGATATCCCGCCGTTCATTTCTATATTTCAAAAAAAGTCGGAGGAGAAACTAACTATCGCCGTAGCAATCACCCGGTTTTGTATGACCAGACCCTCTTCACCTACCGGGATACAACCCGGAGGAACCAGCATGGAGGGAGGTGGCAGAGACAGTGGGGGAAACTGGTAGGTTTTCGCCTGTTTGGGGAGTTTATATATATATATTGCTCCCATACAATCCCCGGGGTTTTTTGCTTTGTATGTCGGGGGCGGGAGATTCATGTGATTGGTTGTTGGTCGTGTTGCTTGAATAAAATCCCCAAGCTCCAGACACGCCCAGCTCCAAGCTATTTTTTGAAGCTGTAGTGTGGACGCTCCGTAAAGCAATGTTCTACTTTTGCCGCCTCGACGGAGGCGTCAGCCAATCAAATCCCTCGTATGTAAATCTGACAGTACAAGCAGTAGCCAATCAAACCGGGTGTATGTTGGGAGAGCCAGACCGCAGTTATTTCTCATATGTCAACAAAAGGAGGAGAAAATGATCGTGGCGGTAGGGAACATACAGGGATACAAACCGGAGGAGCCAGGCATGGGGGGAGGTGGCAGAGACAGTGGGGGAAACTGGTAGGTTTTCGCCTGTTGGGGAGTTTATATCCAGTGTACTTCGTTTGAATGGACAGCTAGCAAGCAGACAGTATATGTAGCCAGCATGGATGTAGCATGAATGCTTTGCTTTGTATGTCCGGGGCGGGACATTCATGTGGTTGGTTGTTGGTCGGGCTGCTCGCGTTGACTCCCCAAGCTCAAGACACGCCCACCGCCAAGCGGCAACGCACGCCGCCGTGTGTAGGGGCCGTAACGGCCTCCTTCTGGAATGTTGACTGTTCCTCAATACTGAGTGCTTTCTCCAAATTCCAATATATTTCCAACGTTGAGCTCCACCCGTCCCACGTTCCTGAGCCTCGTCATAACTTCCTGTCTTTGCTGACTATTTTATTAACCTGCTCGTTACCCGCTTCATGTCTCTCCTACATCAACATGTGTCCCCTCTTCTTCATGTCTCTTCTACATCAACATGTGTCCCCTCTTCTTCATGTCTCTTCTACATCAACATGTGTCCCCTCTTCTCATGTCTCTTCTACATCAACATGTGTCCCCTCTTCTTCATGTCTCTTCTACATCAACATGTGTCCCCTCTTCTTCATGTCCTCTTCTACATCAACATGTGTCCCCTCTTCTTCATGTCTCTTCTACATCAACACGTGTCCCCTCTTCTTCACGTCTCTTCTACATCAACACGTGTCCCCTCTTCTTCATGTCTCTTCTACATCAACACCTGTCCCCTCTTCTCCATGTCTCTTCTACATCAACATGTGTCCCCTCTTCTCCATGTCTCTTCTACATCAACATGTGTCCCCTCTTCT
>JAMFTG010000741.1:0-113102 GCA_023974075.1 Chaenocephalus aceratus | reverse complement strand
CTGTAGAGAGTGATCTGTAGAGAGTTATCTGTAGAGAGTGATCTGTGAAGAGTGATCTGTGAAGAGTGATCTGTAGAGAGTTATCTGTAGAGAGTGATCTGTGAAGAGTGATCTGTGAAGAGTGATCTGTAGAGAGTGATCTGTAGAGAGTGATCTGTGAAGAGTGACCTGTAGAGAGTGATCTGTAGAGAGTGATCTGTAGAGAGTGATCTGTGAAGAGTGATCTGTAGAGAGTGATCTGTAGAGAGTGATCTGTGAAGAGTGACCTGTAGAGAGTGATCTGTAGAGAGTGATCAGTAGAGAGTGATCTGTAGAGAGTGATCTGTAGAGAGTGATCTATAGAGAGTGATCTGTAGAGAGTGATCAGTGGAGAGTGATCTGTGGAGAGTGATCTGTGGAGAGTGATCCGTAGTAGAGAGTGATCTGTGAGAGTGATCTGTGGAAGAGTGATCTGTAGAGAGTGATCTGTAGAGAGCGATCTGTGGAGAGTGATCTGTAGAGAGTGATTTGTGAAGAGTGATCTGTGAAGAGTGATCTGTAGAGAGTGACCTGTAGAGTGTGATCTGTGAGATTGATCTGTAGAGAGTGATCTGTAGAGAGTGATCTGTGGAGAGTGATCTGTAGAGAGTGATCTGTGAAGAGTGATCTGTAGAGAGTGATCTGTGAAGATTGATCTGTAGAGAGTGATCTGTGAAGATTGATCTGTAGAGAGTGATCTGTAGAGAGTGATCTGTAGAGAGTGATTTATAGAGAGTGATCTGTAGGAGAGTGATCTGTGAAGAGTGATCTGTAGAAAGTGATTTATAGAGAGTGATCTGTAGAGAGTGATCTGTGAAGAGTGATCTGTAGAGAGTGATCTGTGAAGATTGATCTGTAGAGAGTGATCTGTAGAGAGTGATCTGTGGAGAGTGATCTGTGAAGAGTGATCTGTAGAGAGTGATCTGTAGAGAGTGATCAGTAGAGAGTGATCTGTAGAGAGTGATCAGTAGAGAGTGACCTGTGGAGAGTTGATTCTGTAGAGAGTGATCTGTAGAGAGTGATCTGTGGAGAGTGATCTGTGAAGATTGATCTGTAGAGAGTGATCTGTAGAGAGTGACCTGTGGAGAGTGATCTGTAGAGAGTGGATCTGTAGAGTGATCTGTGAAGAGTGATATGTGGAGAGTGATCTGTAGAGAGTGATCTGTGAAGATTGATCTGTAGAGAGTGATCAGTAGAGAGTGATCTGTGGAGAGTGATCTGTGGAGAGTGATCTGTAGAGAGTGATCTGTGAAGAGTGATCTGTGGAGAGTGATCTGTAGAGAGTGATCTGTTGAGAGTGATCTGTGAAGAGTTTATCTGTGGAGAGTGATCTGGGAAGAGTGATCCGTGAAGAGTGATCTGTAAAGAGTGATCCGTGGAGAGTGATCTGTAGAGAGTGATCTGTAGAGTGATCTGTAGAGAGTGATCTGTAGAGTGATCTTTAGAGAGTGATCTGTGGAGAGTGATCTGTGAAGAGTGATCTGTGGAGAGTGATCTGTAGAGAAATCTGTGAAGAGTGATCTGAAGAGAGTGATCTGTGGAGAGTGATCTGTGAAGAGTGATCTGTAGAGAGTGATCTGTGGAGAGTGATCTGTGAAGAGTGATCTGTGAAGAGTGATCTGTAGAGAGTGATCTGTAGAGAGTGATATGTGGAGAGTGATCTGTGGAGAGTGATCTGTAGAGAGTGATCTGTAGAGAGTGATCTGTTGAGAGTGATCTGTGGAGAGTGATCTGTAGAGAGTGATCTGTGTAGAGTGATCTGTTGAGAGTGATCTGTGAAGAGTGATCTGTAGAGAGTGATCTGTAGAGAGTGATATGTGAAGAGTGATCTGTAGAGAGTGATCTGTGGAGAGTGTTCCGCATAAATATTCATCTGTGGGAGTTTTTGCAAATTATCTGAGTGACCACTGTGTTGTAGCCACAATTAGGGACACTAAGGTCCAAAAGGTTAAACCTCACATTATCAGTAAGAGAGACAAAAATCATTTTGTGGAGCAGGGTTTTTTACATGATTTGTTTGATTTTGATTGGGGTCAAATCGATCTGTGTGCTGATGTAGAAACCGCATGGTCTTATTTTTATCTTGGTTTTATGGAGATCATTGATAGACATGCACCCCTGCGTATATTTAGAGTAAAGGGACGAGACAATCCTTGGTTTTCTGCTGAGCTGTCTAGTCTCCTGCATGAGAGAAACAAGGCCTGGGCAAAGGCTAGGCGATCAGGCTCAGAGATAGAATGGCTGCGCTTTAAGCAGCTAAGGAATAGCTTCACTTCACAAATCAAAAGTGCTAAATCAAAGTACTATCTGTCAGTTACCACAAAGAATCTGAATAATCCTGGAAAACTTTGGAAAGCCATTAAATCGTTATACACCGGCGATATCCGTAATGAGCTACCTCCGTGCATTACCACAGCACCTGGCTCTATATCGAACAGGGCCACTATGCTAAATTTCTTTAATGAGCATTTTGTGTCCTGTGGCTTTCTGTTTGATTCTGTCACTAACTCTGCTTCTGTGAACACCACAGTATGTGACTCTGAACAACGTGGTCTGGAAAACCCTTTCAGTTTTACTCCTTTTACTGTTGATGTTGTTCGTGAAGCTTTAACCAAGCTAGATCCTAGGAAACCGGCCGGCCTGGACAACGTAGAGCCTTTCTTTTTAAAGATAGCTGCAGATTTTATTGCTCCACCTCTCACTTCTCTTTGTAACCTCTCCCTCAGCACTAACACAATTCCAAAGTATGGAAGTCAGCGGATGTCCTGCCTTTACTAAAAGGAGGGGAGGCAACTATTTTAAATAACTATAGGCCAATCTCTAAGTTGTCAGTTCTGGCTAAGGTTCTTGAACGCTTAGTGAGTGAGCAGGTAAAGGAGTTTTTATGTACAAATGACATCCTGTCTAAACATCAGTCAGGCTTCAGAAAGAAACACAGCACCATCACTGCCACGATGAAAGTGGTAAATGACATTACGAGTTTTTTAGATAATAAGCAGAGTTGTGCAGCTCTGTTTATTGACCTTTCAAAAGCGTTTGACACCGTCGATCATCGCATCTTAAAGCAGAGGCTACTCAGTATCGGCATATCCAGCCTTGCAGTGGGTGGTTTGTGAACTACCTCTCTGAAAGTTCCCAATGTGTTCATTTTGATGGGCTGTCTTCTGAGTGGTTACACATTACTAATGGTGTACCACAAGGCTCTGTTTTAGGTCCACTATTATTCTCCATATATATCAACAGCGTAGGTGATAATGTGGATGAAGCTACTTTACATTTGTATGCGGATGATACCGTGATGTACTCTGCAGGTCCCTCCATTCAGGAGGCTGGTGTTAAATTACAGGCTGTTTTTAACACTATTCAGACTCAGCTCTCTGAACTAAAGCTTATTTTAAATGTGGATCAAACCAAGGTAATGCTCTTTTCAAAAGCTAAAAAGACACCAGAGCCTGTTGTAGATATTGTAACTACGCAAGGAATAAAACTTGAAGTGGTTGCCTGTTACAAATACCTTGGTATCTGGCTTGATGATTGTCTCTCTTTTAAACTTCATGTCAATAACCTGCTTAAAAAACTGAGGGTTAGGCTAGGGTTCTTTTTCAGGAACAAGTCCTGTTTCTCGCTTGAGGCCAGGAAAAGGCTCTGTGACCTTTTTACCTGTCTGGTCTATCTGAATGCACCTGCCCATTGCCTGGTCAAGTTAGATGCTGCGTATCCCAGCGCTCTGAGATGTGTGACAAACTGTAAAGCATTAACCCTTCACTGTACCCTGTATGCAAGGGCTGGTTTGCTTTCACTAACTGTACGGAGGCTCAGTCACTGGTACATCTTCATATACAAAGCCATGCTAGGGAAACTTCCATCCTACATCTGCTCCCTGATCTCACGGAGAATTGTAAGTGGCTACTGCCTGAGATCGCATGCAGTGGTTTTATTAAATGTGCCAACTGCTAGGACTGTCTTAGGGAAGACAGCTTTTAGATGCGCAGCTCCTCTGTCTTGGAATAGTCTGCAAATTAAATGGAAACTGAACAATCTGGTGCCACTAAATGTTTTTAAAGCTCGGTTGGATGCTACTCAATCAGAAGCTGTTGGTACCTGTTTATGTGGATAATTATGTAAATGACGCTGTATGATGTCCTTTTGTTGTTCTGTTTATGTTGTTATGTTTCATGTGGAACTACTTGAGCAGGTCTCTCTTGGAAAAGAGATCAATGATCTCAATGGGATTTATCTGTATAAATAAAGGTTTGAAATTAAATTAAATTAAATGCAGCGTCGCTTCCTCACCTCGTCTCCTTTGCAGCGTCGTTTCCTCACCTCGTCTCCTCATCTCCTTCGCTATGCAGCGTCGCTTCCTCACCTCGACTCCTTTGCAGCGTTGTTTCCTCGCCTCGTTTCCTCGCCTCGTCTCCTCGCCTCCTCGCCTCATCTCCTTTGCGTTGCAGCGGTGTTTCCTCACCTCGTCTCCTTTAGTTTAACAATGAGTTCAAACAGACAGGAAACATGCTGTAACAACTATTAGAAAAGGGTTAAAAAGTTCCATTAATCATGAGCACAAATACATGCGGGAGACCAGGGACAGTTGTAACGCCTTCAATATCTCCAATCACAAACAAGATGAAACTCACTCTGCACATGCTCAGCTAGATGGAAAGATTGCTGTGAAAAAAAGTTTCACATTTAAATCTCTCACGAAAGATATCAGCAAAAGTGTGTTTCTGAGGTAAAAAGTCAACAAAAATGATATGATGTATTTTTTGGATTCTGTCTTGAGGTCAAATGTCTAGGAATCCAAACTAGTATTATCAGAATCACTGTTTTGTAAGCTAAACATATAACTAGCTAAATATGGGTCAAGCTAGCAATCAGGCAGGTTCACAGCAGGGGGTGCAACCATGACTGGTGGTCCTGGGACGGATGTAACACGGACCACCTGGGACGGCTGTAACGCCGACCACCTGGGACGGCTGTAAACGCGGACCACCTGGGACGCTGTAACACGGACCACCTGGGACGGCTGTAACGCGGACCACCTGGGACGGCTGTAACGCGGACCACCTGGGATGGCTGTAACCCGGACCACCTGGGACGGCTGTAAGGCGGACCACCTGGGACGGCTGTTAACGCGAATAAACAGAATCAAATACTGTATGTAAAGTGTGTGTTGTGTGTGTTTACAGTATGCCACATGTCAGAAAGAGGGAGACAGACAGGGGGGTGCCACTTGCTCTGCTGCAGAGGGCCTCAAATGAAGTTCAGGAGGGCAAATCAAGTCAGGGGGGCAGAGGCAAAGTCCCATGACATATGCCACGTCACCCTGTGCCGGTTCCATGGAGAGTCAGGGATCACCGTCAGCCAATCAAAGAGCAGGCTACTGGACACAAGAGATGCTGCTGAGAGACTACCTGATGGAGGCAGCTGGTTTGTACCATGGTCTCAGCTCAAAGGAGGCAGGTCTACATCACTAAGGTGGAGTATCTATGGAAGTGACTTTTACACCTGCCACAACTGTGGATCAGATGAATTCCATCTGGTGTTCTGTTGGGAGTTCTGTTCAGTGTTCATTGTTTGCTGGAGGACGTGTGAAACCCCATTACAATCTTGTTGCCTTAGAATTTGACAGCTTTCCCTGTTTGTTGTCATGTAGTGTGAAGAAAGGTAACCGTTATTAACATAATATGGAGGAGGCTGTGGCTCAGTGGGTAGTATGATGACTTCGAATCAGAGGATAGCAAGTTCGAGTCCCACTGCAGTCAGCATGTCGTTGTGTCCCTGAGACGATTGCCCACAGTATTGAGTATGTAAGTCGCTTTGGATAAAAGCGTCTAACATGTAACATGTAATGTAACATGTTACAAACATCCCTGTGAACATTCGAGTTAAAGAAAATATATACATTTTCCAACCTGTACTTATTTCATAGAAACATCTTAACATTGAGAATGTATAATATAGCAAAATGGCTATCCTGAATGTTTTTTTACTTATTGGGGAAAACCCAAAAAGTGTTACAACTGTCCCTGGTCTCCCCTATTTGACCATCTTCACTTACAACCCACTACAGTTCAGTACTTCTACTTTTACTCAAGTACAAGACCTGAGGACTTCTACTTTTACTAAGTACATGATCTGAGTACTTCTCCTTTAACTCAAGTACAATATCTGAGTACTTTTACTTTTACTCAAGTACATGATCTGAGTACTTCTACTTTTTCTAAGTACATGATCTGAGTACTTCTACTTTTACTCAAGTACAAGACCTGAGGACTTCTACTTTTACTAAGTACATGATCTGAGTACTTCTCCTTTAACTCAAGTACAATATCTGAGTACTTCTACTTTTACTCAAGTACATGATCTGAGTACTTCTACTTTTTCTAAGTACATGATCTGAGTACTTCTCCTTTTACTCAAGTACAAGATCTGAGCACTTCTACTTTTACTCAAGTACATGATCTGAGTACTTCTACTTTTACTAAGTACATGATCTGAGTACTTCTACTTTTACTCAAGTACATGATCTGAGTACTTCTACTTTTACTCAAGTACAAGATCTGAGTACTTCTACTTTTACTAAAGTACATGATCTGAGTACTTCTACTTTTACTCAAGTACATGATCTGAGTACTTCTACTTTTACAAAGTATATGATCTGAGCACTTCTACTTTTACTCAAGTACATGATCTGAGTACTTCTACTTTTACAAAGTATATGATCTGAGCACTTCTACTTTTACTCAAGTACATGATCTGAGTACTTCTACTTTTAATAAGTACAAGATCTGAGCACTTCTAATTTTACTCAAGTACATGATCTGAGTACTTCTACTTTTACTAAGTACATGATCTGAGTACTTCTAATTTTACTCAAGTACAAGATCTGAGCACTTCTACTTTTACTAAGTACATGATCTGATTACTTCTCTCCTCTCTGTCTGTTGCTGCTTCCCTCCAGGATCAATAAAGCTCTTATCTTGATTGAACTGTGGTTGTATAAAACTTGAAGGTATTTGTATATCAGGTATTTGTATTTGTATCTCCCTCGGGACTCCCCTCATTTCCCCTGAGAGTGACAGTGCACTATTTATTTCCTGCTGCGCAGTTCACAGTCTGAGTCTGAGCAACAGCTCCCCTGCTGGTTGAGTTCGGAACTGTTCCCAGCAGTCACGTGATTTCCTGTAAACAGTCCCACCAGCAGGAGGGGAAATACATCCATGGGTGAAACCACTGCTCTTGAGCGCCATCTAGTGGGAACAACTGGAACTTAAACAACAAAGACCTGCGGATCTTTCTGTCTCCAGTGTGGTTCAGGTCCAGAGGAAGAGAAGCTTCATCACAGCAGGGGACAGGAGAGGGGTTTAGGCTCAGAACCAGAGCACATTCTCACACTGTTTTCACCACACCTCCTTATTTACTGATTGTAAATATTCTACTTGTCATCAGTGTGAACCCGGTCATGTTGAGACCCCGAAGTTTAATGATAGAAATCAGTGGCGGCTGGTGGAAAATATTTTAGGTGGGGCTGTGGAAATGGTGACCAAACAATACTAGAGGGGTCCGGGGGAAGCTGCCCCGGTAACAAGAATTGAGAAAAGACCCCTTAAAGTATGACTTCTGGTGATGTTAGAGGGGGGGTATTGACTGATCAATACCTCCATAATCTTCAGTGTGGTTCACTATGAATCTTCCACAACTTCCAAACACCTTGTCCTGGACATAGTTTCTACAGCAGGCCCACACACACTGCAGAACACCGGGGCTTTGGGAACACTCAAAATTACTTAAAATTATTTAATTCCCATTTAACCTGTTAAGAGGCTTTCCCCCCCGTTTTTCTTCTCACGAAACTGTGTCTCAGGGCTTGGAAAATGTAATAAACTATTCATGTGTCCTACTCATTTAACGAGAAGAAACTCAGCTAACTGATGATATGAACCATGTTTACCGAAACAAAACACAAGTCTCACAAGAAGTGTCTAAATGAGCCCCGAGCGAAAAAATGCTAACGCACTCTAGGTATAAATCAATCGATATACTTATCGGTAGTGATGTTACGTATTGCGCCGAGGCTTCGGAGCGTGTGTCGAGTAATCCCCGAAGCTTTTTGTGAAGCCTGTATCGAGGCTTGTATCGTTTTGGGCCAGTGACGTCATCGATGACAAACGAAGCCTCGCTGCCTGTCGACACCACGTGACTGCTTCAGGAAGCGATTCAGATCGGTTGAACCGTTGAACCCATACAGTCTATGGTTGAACCACGACGCTCATAATACCCATGGATGTATAACAAGAACCATATTACCCCTCCTGTACCCGGGCCCGGTGACACGATGGAATTAAGAGAGCTCAGACCCTCACTCATATAGAGGTCGGAACATGTCATAAGTATAAATGGATGCAAGCATAAATAAATGTAGGAATAAAAACAACAATATAAACATCAATAAATACAGCAATACATATCTTGTAGTGTTTTCAGGGAGCTTTAGTGTGTGTGTGCTGCGGCTCAGCTGGAAAGCAGTTGACTCATGACCGCAGGGTCCCTGGTTCAACGACTGAACAATACGTATTTTTTTGTTGTTTATAAAAGCTACAGCTAAATGAGACAATGTAGTTAATAAATGTATTCTTTGATATGGTTTAGCCTTTCTCAGGCTACAACAAGTTTACGAATATTATTAAGGAATACAAATCCCTCTTTGCAATGTGTACCAGCCTCCTTAGGCTTTTCAATCACAATCATTAAACTGGAATAAATACAATATTGTTAACATGAAAATATGATTTAATGTTCGTTGTTTAGAGTTATTCTAAGGCTTTACTCATTGGGAACTCGGTATGAGATAGAGCACACTGTTGAGATGTCCAATCTGCCTGTTTTACACACTTTGACCAGCAGGGGGTTTGTGTTCAAATGAAGCCCATGATGAAGCCTCATGAGATGAACCCTTTTGCGAACCAATTGGCTCGAAAGCTTCAAAGCTTCATAAGGCTTCATCTCGCCATCACTACTTATCGGATATGCACAAACAAGCTTAGCTAACAAGCTGAGATTCCACAGATGCTAGAAATATAAGGTATTGTGATGTGAATGCGCCTGCATGGGCACTGATTAACTGAACTGAAACAGGTGTGTTAATCAGCGAGGGACTCACAGCTGGGGGCAGGGGCGCCGTGAAAAGTTAGGATGATTCTAAGGGCCCGTGACTGACAAGGGCCCCAAAACATTTTAGAACATTAAGAACAAATTGTATGTAACCTTTCATCAATCATCAATAATTAACATTAATATATCGTCATATTGATGATGTACTCACTAAACTTATGATTCATTTAACTTATTTTCTCCCAAAAGTTAATTATCCAAAACATCGAACACCCCCCTCTATTTACATGTAATGGTTTGGTCCTGCCTCCAAACGCTGTGCAGCACCGGCCCTTTCTAGCAGAGAGACTAGTGAGAGCATGTGAGGAGGGATGCTAGTACTTACGTGTGTACGATGTCTCAACGACTAACAAAGTCAGGCTTTCAAGAAAGAAAAGAAAGGAGAGAAAGACAAGAGAGAGGGACTAAAGGGCAAGGCAAGGCAAGGCAAGGCAAGGCAAGGCAAGTTTATTTTATTTATATAGCACCTTTCAGCACCAGGCAATTCAAGGTGCTTTACAAAAATGAAAGACATTAAGAAAATGGCATTTAAAATCAGTCATTAAAAAGAAAAGCTAATAAACATTAAAAGATAAAAGTTACAGTGCAGTCTAAGATATGAATAGTTCAATTATTTCGGTTCTTGATTTTTAATTTATTCACAGAACCTCCCTTTGGAAATCCGAACGTCCCGATTGTTATTCACCCAGTTTTTCAAAAGAAAAGGTGGGTGTGGTCCATGAGTGGTGGAAATGAGTCTGTTAGCTAAGTGTAGTCCATTGTAAATAATAATTGTAATGTTTTGCTGACATTAAAGGTGGGGTAGGTAAGTTTGAGAAACCGGCTCGAGATACACTCTTTGTTATATTCCATGGAATGCTCTGAACATCCCGATAGCAACGAATATCTGAAGTGCTTTGACAAAAAATCTATTAATAAATATCATCTCTTGAAGCCGTGGCGCTGTAAAAAGCACGACCAATCATCTGAGCCGGCTAAAGTAACTGGACGGCCTACCTGCCTGTCAGCCTTCCATCTGTTGTGTATTTTCAAATTCTAGCGCACTCGAGCTGGTATCCCCAAAATTACCTACCCCACCTTTAACTACTGTTAATATCTTCACAGACATCAGAGGTTTTTCATTCACTCCTCTTTTAGCTGACATTTAATAAATGCAGGTACATTTTTAGCAGCTATTCATACTAAACCAGTTGTCCCTCCCCCCGGTGCCAGGACCAACAGATCCATCTCTAGGCTCCGCAGCCCTGTCCCCCATAATGCTTTGCAGTCTTGCCATGCTGTCCATTGAAAGCCAGTTGGCTAGAAAGCTGGACTTCAAGGACTTGATCAGTGCCTTAGCCTGTAAGAAGGCTAGGCGCTGGGCTCTTGGTGAGTAAGGCTGAGCCAGGGCTCGTGATAACTGATAAAGGGCAAGGCTATGGTAACGATATTGGATCACTACCTGATCAACACACAAGATGCATGATGAGAAAAAGACTGAGAACAGGTCATAGGCCAGGGGGGTCAAACTCAAGGCCCGGGGGCCAAATCTGGCCCGCGACTTCATTTAATGCGGCCCACAAGAGCTTGCAAAGAATATAATATGTGTATTATACGGTTACATGCTACTTTACAGAAGCACGTTGCCCATAAACTACATGTCCCACAATGCATCTCAAATTTGACATTTTTCTTCAAAATATGCTTTTTCACTTTTTGTTTTTTGTTTTTACATAATTTGGCTTTTCTTTTTAAATCATTTTGTGACATTCTCACTGAAGAGACTTGCAATGATTTGCCCCAGACTTCTGCTTTCAGATGTAGTTAATTATGAAGTTATTACCCTATCAGATAATAATCCAATGCAGAGGCAACAATGTAATATAATACATTATTTTATATATATTAAATATTTATATATGTCTTAAAGTTACAACTGGCCCTTTGAGTGCAACCATAATGCTGTTGTGGCCTGTGATGAAATTCAGTTTGACACCCCTGACGGAAATGGAAGTGAAAAGGCCTGATGGTGGCGCTAAATCAGAGCCAGACAGATAGGCTCTGATTTAGCGCTACCATCAGGCCTTTTCACTTCCATTTCCGTTGTGTTGTCCGTTTACACTTTAATACCCGCTTCTTTTGTAGTTATTTAATTAAAAAATCTGCTGCTTATGTTATTTCTTTTGTTATAGCATTTTATAAATGATAATATTGGTGTGAATGTTCACTTTATTTTAATTTAAGAGGTCATGTATATTTAAGTTATATTTATTTTGATTATTAAAAGGCATGTACTCCATAAAAGATGACTATTGAGGTCTTTTGTCAGGAATGTTAGTGTTATATCAAATAGTGAATTCTACTGCAGCAGAATGTTGCCCGTCTGCACAGTGTTATATGTTCACCGCTCAGTGTCAGTAAATATTGTGCAGTTAGTATTGGACTACAAGATAGATGCAAGCCTACAGGTAGAGTTATTTAAAGCATCAATGAGAGGGTTGGGTTCTGGAGGTGTGGTTACAGCATTGGTTGGCGTGGCCTGTGCCTGGTGGGGGGGGGCCCAATGTGATATCTTTTCATGGGGCCCAAAACCCCTGGTGGCGCCCCTGGCTGGGGGACTGACAGCTGAGAGAGAAAAGGCAGTGGAGAACTGTGAATGGGGGTTGGAGGACGCTACATGTGACTCGGCACTCTTTTGGGTGGGAGGCCGGGTGTCGTTCGCAGTGGCTTGAGCTGCCGGCGACGAAGACAGCCAGACAGGAAAGACGTTCGAGTGTCAGGATCGGGAGGCCTTAGGCGGCGCGTGAGGCTCAGGTTAGGGAAGGCTAAATAACTTTTTGTTACCTGACGCTGCCGGCCCCCGGCGTCTATAGAAAAGAGATCAACTCTGTGAAAGCCCCGCCTGCTGACCAATCAGAGCTCAGTGTGCAGAGTTTAAATATATCAAGTCATATTACAGGATAAAGGAAATAGAGTTTAAACTGTCGTTGCAGAGAAGACGCCGACGTGTCGCACTTATCATTCATATCACATCGATCATATCAATCATATTTCCTTATCCGAGTCAGCTTCTTGAGCCGTATCTGGCCGTGCAACATTTACAGTGTCACATATGCAGAAGTATTTTTTTAAGCAACACATTAAAGGGGACCTATCATGCAAAATGCACCTTTGTACGTCTTGTATACGTGAACATGTGTCCCCGGTGTTCCAGGGAACTCACCAAGTGTCAGAAAACACAACCCTCTCTTTTCCTCCGTACCCACATCTCTTAAAAAGGGGCTGCAACGGATCTGATACAGACTGATCCAGATTTGAACACTTCTATGACGTCACAGAAGTGGCGCTACGGCTATTGGGCCAACTCCACCAATCAGGAGGAGACAGCCACGGACATTGCCGTTCGAAAGCGCTGGAGACGCTGTAGTACATATTTCAGGCCACCAGATGGTGCTGTTCTCACAGAATCAGCCCATCAGCATGATCTGTTTGGTATTTTGAAAAATAAAAAGTAGAAATATGCCTTTAGAGGTCCTACACTATATTATTCAAATATAGCATGATAGGTCCACTTTAAGTTGACGAAACACTCAAGTCAAATGTAGGCCTAATGAAAGTCAGATCCACTCGTGTCTTAGATGGAGCAGTGATATCATAAACTGTTAGGCTTTCAAACACTCTGTAGTTTATTTATTTGGTAACCAGTTGTTCTGTATTCTCCTTGCAGGTGCAACTATGTGTCTTGTATCCTGGATTATATGTTTAAGTCATGGATGTTTGTTTAAAGTTCATATTTGTCTAATATTAGTTTACTTTTCATTAATGAAGTGCGACGCTGCGCTGTCAGTACACTTGTCCCTGTTTGTGATTGGTCAAATGTAGCTAACCCCGCCCCTTTCACGTGAACGCGCTCTCAGCTGGAGAGAGAAGCCCTGGCTTGATTTACCGAGTTGATAACCAGCGTCGTAGGACCGCTTAGCGAGATCTCGTTTGTTAGGGCTAGTTAAGATAACTCAAACATATCCAGGGTCAGTGGAACTGGCTTCGTAGTAGGCCTACAGGGCACAGGTGGCTGTAAAGCAGCGCTAATGTCAAAGACACAAACATTATACATTATATTTTTACATTATACAAATATTTGGGAAGGCTTAGCCTACAGCACCCGCCGCCCCTGGCATAACATCAGAAAGAAATGCAGATACAACTTTATGTTTCAAACGCTTTTTCCTTACACGATTGCCCAAGTGTTGTTCTACAGCTGTGTAAACATATACATGTTGTCTTGTAAATAAACAACTCTGTGTGTCTAGACTTCACATGATGGATGGATGTGCAGATGTTCCTCACCTCCAGCTGTTCGTATAAACAACATGTGAACAAAACTAAGCAGAAACTGAACCTCCTGAGGAGAGAACGAGAATTTCAATTAATGCAAACATTCTTCACTCAGCTCCAACACGAACACAGAGGGGAACTGCTCCAACATCTACATTCATCTGTGATTCACAATACTATAATTATTAGGAAATATTATAAATAAACAGTGTAAAGAAGATGTGAGTCTAACACCATTATCTGGAACAAACCCCCCCCAAAAGAACTGAAGTGTTATTCAGGACATCCAGAGTGATGAGTGCAAAGTGCAAAAGGGCCGGGAGAAGGTTACAACAGATCAGAGGGTATGGTGGTTTTAAAAACCCTCTCAGCCAATCACATTGCTGCTCTCAACAGCTCAGCCAATCACAGAGAAGCATGCAGCCAACAGCTCAACAAATGAGTAATCAGGAGGAAAAATATTCATGTTATTGTTGTTGAATTGATATGAAAGAAACACATATTTGTGATAAGACATTTAGAAAACAGGTTACATTTGACGAGAGGACAGTTTTTTGTTAAATTACATGACGTGTCACTTGTTAGACGCTTTTACCTAAAGTGACTTGCATACATTCAATACTGTGGGCAATCTGAACTGGCGTGGGTGACGTGTCTGTCGTGTCAAGTTATCATATACTTAAAACATATAGTCTTATTCTCTGACTGCCTTTTAGACCTGTATGATTTTAACAGATACATGTGTTTGGATACATTTCAGGAGGGTAACGGAAGTACAAGGTGGACGGGGGGGTTTAATGGTTCAATGATGGGATGGAGGGACCAGTTGTTTCCTCATGAATATACAGAGCAGGGATGGGCAACTTGGATGGTGGTGGGGGCCACATCATTGATGTACTGGCCACCAGGGGGCAGCAGATTCACTTGGAACACACACACGCAACAATTCCATGTGTTGTATGTAATTATTAACAAATATACTAAGTCTGACATCTTCATTGACATTTTACAATCAAAGGGAACATCCCCAAACAACATCCTCTAATAAGCTCACTAAACAGATATCAGTTCACAGAAATGTTATTTCATTTTTTTAAGTGGCATGTTTGTATTGAACAGGTTATTAAACAGTGGAATACAACTATTTTAAACTATTGGAAAGCACGGAAAATGTGTGAGTATTGAGATTAACCATTAAGATGACATACACATGAAGTCATGAACACTAACCCAGGCAGGGGCGGACTGGCCATCGGGACGTTCGGGACGAATCCCGATGGGCCGGTACTGAAGTGGGCCGGTCGGACGAAGTGGGCCGGCCGGTAACCGGCAGGGCTCGACATTAAATGGCCCGCTGGCCCGGAAGCACTATTTAGACACCCCGGGCCAGCATAACGTACTTTCCACTTGCCCGCTCGGGCCACTAAAAATATTGCTTTAAAAAAATGGTCCTGTGGTATCGGTATCTTGACTAGCAATTTAGTTAAATAGTTTCGTTTATCAACGCTACAACATAGCGTTCCGTGAGTCGGTTGTCGTTGTTGTTGGGGGGAAAGCAAACAGCTGTTTGCTGCGGAGCGCAGCGGGAGCGCGCTGCTTCACTACAGACTATCGCGCCACCTAACCATTCGCCAAATGTTTTTAATACCAGCGGTAACCGGCCAAGCGCCGGGCAAAAAACAATCTTCAAATAAAAGAAAGTCACCGGAGGAGTTAAAACAGAGTGATAGGGAGTATGAGAAGAAGAGGGAGAGAAAGTTTCAGCCAGCTTGATGGATGGAGTTGGCTGCAGTGACGCGTCCTAAAACCCTTTTATAATCTATCGATTAGATTTATGATTCGAAAATGATAAAAGTAGGGTAGACATGTGGAGATTATCCGGCTGAACAAAACGTGCATTTATCAAACGGGTTTGTTTTCCACAGACCTTATTTCCAGCTATTTTCCAAAACCCTTGTGGAGGGAACCAGCAGCTACTTCCTGGTTTCAGGACGCGTCACTGCACCTCTCAATATGATGCCAATATAAACAAGGTCTTCTGTCGGCTCTGTACATCAATGCCGACCTGCTGACAGTAAGTGAAGAGTAGACAATATAAAGGTATTGGCAAAATGTCCCAGCAGTTTAGGATAATGAAGGTTCTAATCAAATCTATTACATAGCCATCACATGTCTAACTCCTAATGACAACAATTGAGGAAAATGAGGAAGAACTGATGATTAAAATGTTGTAGTACTAATAGTAATGTAGTTAGTGCATACATTACTATTGCAACAAATGTGTTAATTTTCTTCATTATTAGTCGATTTTTTTTTTTTGGACGAATGCTCCGGACCCGGTAGACATTATTTACCCTTAATGTCTACCGCTAGTAAATTGTCTACCCCCCCCCCCCCCGGTCGACAATTTACTTGCGGTACCGCGGTGGGCCGGCGGTACCGAAGTGGGCCGGTCGAGAGTCCCGGGCTGATTTGTAGTCCCAGTCCGCCCCTGAACCCAGACATTAGTCGTCTTGAACCTAAGACACTAGGCTTGTTTGAGACAAGCAAGACCTGCGCAGTTGCGATCAACGTCTTGCTCGTGCGTTGCATGATGGTTAGTCATTTTGTCCGACTTGCTCTGGAGGCCCGCCCACATGAGACTTTGAAATCTCGCGGGACAAAGACGCCCGCAGCCTTGAGAGCGAGGCGAGGCGAGTTGGCGCAGTTGCTCTCCACGAGCTGCGGAAGCGAAATGCTTGATGGGAAACGGCTCGCTGGTATCTCGAGCTGAGCGCTCATTGGTGGGTTTTACCACGTGCTGCTGATGAAACTCTCCAATTGGCTGGCAAAAGTTTGTTGTTGTTTTGTGTCAGTTTTACGTCGCCACATCCATTCCCATTTTTCATCATTGTTCCACAATGTTTATCATCATGAAATTAATATCTATATATTTTATACTATACTGCTTACCGTTTTCATACTTTATATATCTTAGCATATTCATACACACTGTTCATACTGCTCACAGGCTGATATCTATGTATTAATACACACTGTTCATACTGCTCACAGGCTGCTAGTGTATATCTAGTGTATTCATACCCCACTGTTTATTCATCATTCAATTCATTCTATATGTTATTCTGTAGATTGTGAACATTACTTTCCACTTCGCTGCTTGTTGCACCTGGTTAGAAGCTAAACTGCATTTCGTTGTCTCAGTACCTGTAATCTGTGCAATAACAATAACGTTTCTCTATAAGTTAAACCAAATCATTAAAATAAAATCTGTTGTAATGTAATGATTTGGTTTAACCTTATTTATTGAATACATCATTTAAAATGGCAAGATTAAATCAAATTACATCCATGTTGTACACATCATAAAGCTTAAAGTGGCAGCTCAAGAATTAACACAGCAGCAGGTCTGTTCAGTGCATGCTCATGAAGCTTCATGCGTGCGGATCTGAAGGGACTGATCATTTGTAGCCTGTCCACCTATCAGTTTTGCAAACATTAAGAGGGAGGAGCATTTCTAATTATGGAACCCAGTCACTGGTGTGGTTCATCATCATGACTGAATTAACAAACCTATATAAAGCAATAGTGATCACCTTTGTCTACAGTGGGTAAAGTGGAATGTGTGGTGCTTACACTGCGTGATGGACAGGGAGACATCACTGTAAGAGTCTCACAAGACATTTCCCAAAGACTACAACATGGTGAGTAAACAACTAAATTGCATTCCAACAATCTGGATATGATTTTAAATGATGTAAATTATTTTTCAGATAACAGTTTAGCAGCTGCACTTATGCAGCAAGCAAGGGCTGCAACAAATGCACAAGGTAATCTATCATTTAAATCAAAAATGGTATTGTCTTTTAATGCAAATCAAACAAATGACATATTCATGTTTATTGTAAACAAATATTTAATTTTCTCTCAATCACAGTCCCTTTAGATCAGGGGTGGGGAACCTCCGGCCTCCGGGCCGTATACGGCCCGCGAGACAATTTGGTACGGCCCTCGAGGTAATTTATAAACACACGCAAAAAAAAAAAAAATGAAAGAAATCTAGATCGCAAAAAAAATAAACAAGCGAGTGCCTGTTTTTCCTGGCCAAGGTCAGGGTCCTTGAACACAACACGAGCCTAACGTGTCATCACGTGGTATATGTCTCGACTGACAGGGGTGCAGTTCTGAAGCAGAGCACCAGAACGCCACTCCAGCACTTCAGAAATTGCAGTACCGATAAGCAGAGATGGGGTCGTTACTAAAAAAAAGTAATATATTACATATTACATATTACTTTAAAAAAAAGTAATATATTACACTACTTCGTTACTCTCTACATAAAGTAATTCGTTACTTTACTCGTTACTGTACTCGTTACTTTACTCGCAGGGCCGGCCCGCCCCTCCCTGCAGGCAGATCACGCAGACTGCTAAAGTTTTAAATGTTCTCTTTAGTTCAGTTTCCATTGTCGCATAAGACTGATCCAGATCCTGAATGTCTCCTGCTATCTGACCGTGGCTGTCCTCTGTCTCCTGCTATCTGACCGTGGCTGTCCTCTGTCTCCTGCTATCTGACCGTGGCTGTCCTCTGTCTCCTGCTATCTGACCGTGGCTGTCCTCTGTCTCCTGCTATCTGACCGTGGCTGTCCTCTGTCTCCTGCTATCTGACCGTGGCTGTCCTCTGTCTCCTGCTATCTGACCGTGGCTGTCCTCTGTCTCCTGCTATCTGTATATTTTGCGCAGTCTATCTCTGCTCACGCTGTTGCGTCAGCGTGTTCTCCTGCATGCTGGCCATGTGTTGCACTGGAGCCAGACACCGCAAAGACTTCAGCCGAGCATGTACGAACTGCGCATGCGTGAGTGGCAATAACTCTCCTTACCAGCAGGCGGCGGTAGTGTGTATTCGTCATTCAAAACAGGCAACAACCGGAAAACAGAGAAGAAGAACAGACTACGTGTGTGTGATATAAATAAACAACAGCTATGTGCGTTAGCTTCACGTTAGCATGTGTTCTTTGCAGGTGTTTGTTGAGGTTTGATTATGACTGATTTTAGAAAGTAACGAAGTAACACGTGTCTGGGCAATGTTAGTAACTGTAGTGTGATTACTGAATTATAAAAGTAACGCGTTACACTACTCCGTTACCGACAAAGTAATATTATTACAGTAACGCGTTACACCCAACTCTGCCGATAAGTCCATACACATGCCGCAGTTTCTGCGTGTCTGTGTCTTTAGCTGAAAGCCCAGTGGCGATCTGCTCATCTGTCACACTGATCATACAGTCAATTACTTTGTTGTTATCATTAGCATCTGGTTAGCTAGCTATGCTAACGAATATAAGAAGCTTGTTCTACAACCAGTGAGGTAAAGGCACATCTTTATATGATCATTATAGTTATAAAAAAATAAGAGAATAAAGTAAACAGGTATAAAATACTATATGACAGTTATTAATAAAGAAGAATACAGTTTGAAAGGGGAGTGATTTGTCAAATATCCATAAATTAAAAGAAAATCTGCTTACAGTTGTGTTTGGGTGTTGAGAGATGTGTCCATAGATCTCCTAATGTTGCTCTCAAAGTGCACCAGATTGATGCTTTCAACTTCAACATTTTAAAAATAATCTTCCCCCTGGACCCCCCTAGAGGAGGTTAGGTCCCCCCCCCCACTTAAATCATGTTCACATGGATAGGAAACTAAATACATTTGCACACATCTTGTGTCCATATCTTTCTGTTTTGGTGGTCACGCCACACCGTGCACGTGCATGCATACGCGAGTCATGGTGAGATATCTGGATTAAGAGGTTGCTTTTTCTTTGCACAGAATGAAATGAATGGGCTGTGATTTTTGTTTTTTTAAGCAGAGGTCAATAACTTGTACGGCCCTCTGAGGATATTGTAAACATTTAAATGGCCCTTGAGAGGAAAAAGGTTCCCCACCCCTGCTTTAGATCATGTCATTCTCCATACAATACATGTGGGATTTCTATTGCATCCACTTCATCTGCAACGAAAAACGCCAACGCAATTTCCGCCATTGCAAACCCAGCCAGTCAAGCCGACTCTGAGTCCGAGCTGTCCGACTTAAAGGCCCTGACACACCAAGCAGTCACCAGAGGACTAGCCGACGCTGAAGTCGGCTGTTGCCTGGCCGTGTTCTCCTGCGTTTTGGCCATGTGTCGCACGGGAACACACCGCACCGACTTCAGTGCGTGAGTGGCAATAACTCTCCTTACCAGCAGGCGGCGGTAGTGTGTATTCGTCATTCAAAAGAGGCAACAACCGGAAGACAGAGAAGAAGAAGAGTATCTTTTCTCCGTAATATCATACAGAGCTGGCCTCTCCTGGATCAAGGTGATGAGCAGGTCTTCGTTTGCATCATTCCAGATCGCCATGATGAGATGAAAATGAATAGCAGTCTGTGTGTGCCTTCTTAAATCGTTTGTTTACGTCCCTCACTTCCGCTTCGCTTCTCATGCACTGATTCGCTAGCTGAACAGCCAATCAGAGTGATTATTTGGTCCGACTGCCAGACCCGATGCATGGCCGATTCAACATGTTGAATCGGCCATGCATCGGGTCTGGCAGTCCAAATAAGGCGTGTCACGGTCGACGGTGCGGGACACACCAACCTGACTACGGCGCCGCGAATGCCCGACAGCCTCTGACGGCCTCTGACTCCCAAAATCGGGTTGGTGTGTCAGGGCCTTTAGACGAGCATTTTGAGACCTCCCCCGGCTGCGATCGGCTACTCTCGTCTACTTTCGAGGCGAGCCGCAATGTGTCTCAAACAAGCCTACTTGGAGCCTCTGCTGACGCACAATAAAGGGAGTGTCCTCACAGACACCTGTCAGCCCGCACTCTGCTGTTCCTCAGCGCCGCTCCCCCTCCCGCTGACATTATGAATGAAAAGCGTAGTAATCATAGATAACACGGCAGGGTCCGTGACAGTTTGTTTTCATCTGATTTCAAATAAACAAAGTCTTGGTTTTTAGAATATTAAACTTGTTTCGCCAAATTCAGATGATAAATACAGCTTTGAAGCTAAAAGGAAAAATTACAAGAGGCAACTTAACGTCACAGCAGGCATAACAACAGCCGGTGTTTCTTGTGAGTGTTTCCCCGGGAAACAAACACATCCAGGAAATGCATGTAAGTCAATGTAATGTCCCCTGAAGTGTTGTATACATGGTATGTGCAGGGGCGGACTGGCCATCTGTAGAATCTGGAGAACCACAGAACGGCCGGTCGTCAAGGGCCGTTGACGGCCGGCCAGCCCTTTAAAAAACAAAAAGGTTTAACGTCTGTAGGAGCCATTTTATGGGTGTTGTTGGTGTGTCAGTTTATTTGTTATATGTATAGTGCAATATTATTTATGAACACTGGGTGGCGGGGTTTAGCTGCACCGGGTGTATATAAAGAGGTCAGAGCTGACAGGAGAGGGAGGGACACAGAAGGAGAGAGCATACCGATTCCACCAGCCCGGCAGATGCTCCTCACAACAACTAGAACTGTACATTTAACCCTGGTATGTAAAGCTGAATAAAACCTCATTATAAACTGCAACAAAGGACCGCAAACCCATCTGTTTGTGTCTGCGTCTGGATCACTCTTCAGCCCTTCTGTGAAAGTAACGGCAAAAATATATAGGACAGAGGAAAGGAAATTGCCATTACAACGTCATCATTTAAATTGCGCTGACGGCCGACAGAGGGCGACAGCGGCCGCTAATGCAGTTGTGTGGTTCTTATCTGTCAAATAATCACACACGAAGAAGAAAAAAAGACCGGCCACACGAAGAGAAGGGATTAGACAGGAGAATGAAAAAACACGAAAAGAAAAAGGTGGGGCCGAGAAGGCAAGAGAAAAAAAGGTGAAGTCACTCGCAGGCGGATCATATAAATGTCGCGAATTGACAGACATTTTTGGCAGCAGCGCTGAAGCACAATCATCAGCAGCTTAGAACAAGTGCAAGATGATGAAGAGGAGGATGAGGGCGCGAGTTCAGATATACAGCCAGCCTCCTGCGTTCATGATGAGGGACAGAGAGTTGAGCTGCTGGAAGAACTAGCTCAACTGGCACATACAAGTGCAGGGCAAGAGCAGTGGCGGAGCCAGGATATGTTCAGTGGGGTGGCCGGGATGGAACCAGTGATCATTTTGGGGTGGCATTGAAATCACTATTATATGAACATAAAAATACATCGCACTAGAAAACAAGGGGTTATTTAAGGCACCTGCTACAACACACCTCTACATTATTTGGGATTAAGTGGTGGAATAGATCAAATAATATTCAGTATATCTAACTATTTTTTTCGTATTCCCGCAGGCAAAGTATCAACGAAGCTTACATTATACAAATGTAATGCAATATACAGACTGTTTAGCTTATGATGATCAGCAGCCCTATGAGCTCATTCTCTCAGTGTGTCATCAGGAATACAGAGACACACACACATTAAATGATAGGTTAAGAATAAACATCTTAAAGTAAATAACAATAAACGATAGCCCTTAACCCTGTAAGGCCCCCGGTTGTAATTTTACAACATTACTTTAAGCTATCCTAAAAAGTCAGTAAATGTTTTTGTTTTTTTAAAAGACTACATTTACATAGTCAAACGGTCCTTTTGTTCAGCCTCACCATGCTATTGGGTAGTAAATGTGTTTATAGGTCCTGCCTTCTGGCCATACACATAAGACTAACATTCCTGACAATAGATTTCAACAGTCATCTTTTACGGTGTAAATGCCTTTTTAATAATAACATTTTTGAATGGAACATTCTCAACACAAATTCATCAATCCAAATAAATATAACTTAAATATGTGGGAAAATACTGTGTTTGAAATATATAATTGAAATGAGATGTTAGCTTTTTGTTTTGATATATATATATATATATATATATATTGTATTCCAGTCTCCCTTCAGATATGTTAAGTGGCATGCAATTCAACACAATGCAGCTCACCTCCTTCAAAGTGAAATGAAAAACCTCTGCATTTTCTTTATAGATATTAACAGTACTTAATGTCAGCTTAGTAAAAAAATAAACATACAAATTATTATTTACAATGGACTACGCTTAGCTAACAGACTAATTTCCACCACTCATGGACCACACTCACCTTTTCTCTTGAATTACTGGGTGACATACTGTCGCCCTTTAGTCCCTCTCTCTTTTCTTTCTCTCCTTTCTTTTCTTTTTCAAAGCATGGCTTTGTTAGTCGTTCAGACATGGTGTTGTAGGGAAATAGTGAGTGAGAGAAGTGAAGACATACAATCACGCAGCTCCCGCCTTCACTCGTCTGAATCGAGCCATCTTTATAATGAAGCTTGTACATTTACAATGAATACACTCAAATTTCAGGACCAATAATTATGACTAAATTCTCCTTTAGCTCTTTAACAGTGGTAAAACAACATATGTATGGACATGTGAATGCAACAGTGCCTAGCTTAGCTGCTAACAACATGACAAACGGCCAGATTCAGCGGCACATAAGGTATACAGCAGCTAGCTTCAATGACCACAAAGTTAGCCAGAACCTTCAAACAATACAACAAAGTGCAAAATACACACTTTCCTCTGACAACGAACCACGGTGATGTAATACGGATTATATATAACATGGGTTGATAGATTTATAGTGCTTTGTATACTGTAATTACCTTAAAAAAGGGAAATAGTGAGTGAGAGAAGTGAAGACATACAATCACGCAGCTCCCGCCTTCACTCGTCTGAATCGAGCGAGGAAGAGCGCAGTGATCCCTCCCACTGGAACCCCAAGGCATTACCAACAGATTAACGCACAATCATCCCATTCAGTAGGATACATCTATCTCTCAGGATTGACTATTCTTGTCTGTCACAATGGCACACGTAAGTACTAGCATCCCTGCTCACATGCTCTCACTCTCTGCTAGAAAGTGCCGTTTGGAGGCGGAGGCGGGACCAAACCATTGCATGTAAATCGAAGGGGGTGTACAGAGGCTTTGGATAATTAACTTTTGGAAGAAAATAAGTTAAATGAATTGTAAGTTTAGTGAGTACATTATCAATATAACGTTATATTTATGTTAATTATTGATGAATGATGAAAGGTTACTTAAACATTTTGTTCTTAATGTTCTAAAATTGTTTGGGCCCCCGTGGTGAGGGTGTTTGGGGTGGCCAATAGGGTGGCCAGGATTCAGCTGGGGGTGGCCACGGCCACTCCCAGCCACCCCCCAGCTCCGCCACTGGGCAAGAGGTGGGTGAGAATTATCCCTTCAACTCAGTGGCGTTTCTCCTGGAGGCCAAGGGAAGCCAGGCTTCCCCTGTTTTTTTGGATTGTGGTTATCATTTTAATAAATAAATAAAAACACTTCGTTTAGTTTCGGTAATATTCTGCCGGCCCGTCTCTCCCCCATTCTCATTGAGTATTTTACAAAGAGTGAAACAGCGCCCCTCTAGATGTTATGGTGAAACAGTAGATTGCACTCTGTTGCGAGAGGAGGCTGGTCGAAATTGGCTTCCCTTGGTGAAAAAAAATCGAGGGATTGACCAATCAGATGAGGCTCACGTCATGCCTCACAATCCAATCAAATCGCATCAACTTCAGTTCGTACTGTAACTGTCATCACCGCCCTTAAAAAGTAGCAAGCAACTGAAGCAAGTGCAATTATGGAGGGTGGAGATTTGGAGTATTTCATCAAAAATAGTTTTACTAAACTTCCGCTACAGCAGCAACAACAAATACAATCTGATGACAGGCCAATGATCAAACTGGAGCTGTGTACAGCGAGGGGAAAAGGAGCGAATCGGACGTAAAACTTTAAATAATAAACAGTGGATTTCTAACATTTGACATTTCGTGTGTGTGTGTGTGTGTGTGTGTGTGTGTGTGTGTGTGTGTGTGTGTGTGTGTGTGTGTGTGTGTGTGTGTGTGTGTGTGTGTGTGTGTGTGTGTGTGTGTGTGTGTGTGTGTCCCCAAAGGCCTGTACTACGAAGCCGGATTTTTGCTAACTTCAGGGAAAACTCTGGGTTTCCGGTCCTACGAAGCTGGTTCTCTTTTTAGCGGCTAGATCTCCATGGTAACCGATGCTGAGCGGCTAGCCTGCTCCGGAGCAGGTTAGGTTGCAGGCTAAGAGCTCAACTCAGTGAAAGCACCGACTGCTGACCAATCAGAGCTCAGTGTGCGGAGTTTAAAGCGATCAAGTCATATTACAGGAGAAAGGAAATACAGAAAAGCTGCCGTTGCAGGAAAGACGGCCGGCAGAAATCACCGACTGTGTGAACGTGAACATGAATAGAATATCACCTCCATCTTCAGAGCAATCTGACTATTATAACATTAGCGTTAAGAAAGCTTACTTAAACATCTGCCACCACACAAGTCATGGATGTTTAAAGTTTAACGTCTTCATATTTGTCTAATTTTATACAGGCATGAGAATCACTCACCTTTCGGCGAAATTCGCCGTTTTGAATCCAAAATAGGTCGTTTGTGTGATTCATGTAGATCTGCAATAAAAATATTTTTGGGGTATGGGGGGGGGGGTCTGGGACTGGGACCCGGAGTAATCTGCGGCCGCGAGCTGTTATGTGCCATCATGACACGCATGGTGTTCTTTTTTTATATATTATAATGCAGCGCGAGCTGTGTGCTCGAGTCTTCCTGCGTGTCGGCTCTGCTGCTCCGCCATGATGGTCGAGCTTCAGCAGCCACATTACCGACGGGTGCGTTCGTTAATATTAACTGTGCGGTCCGGAGTCACTGTGGCACAGACTGGACCGCTGGTGAACAGCTGTTAGAACGGGCCGTTCAGGTGTTCAGAGCAGAGCTCCCTGTCGGAGCGCAGAGCGTGATGTGCACTGAAAAGTTTTTCTGTCGCAATATTATCGTTGAGCTAGCTAGCTAGCATACATTGTCACTATCTGCTAACGTTAGCTTTAGCCTTCGTTTTCTAATAGTTTTTTTTTCATAGGCGATAAACGGAGGTGGTATAAGTATAGATATTGGACTAGAGTAAAAGTAGAAATACTCAGATCTTGTACTTGACTGAGTAAAAGTAGAAGTACCAGAGTGTAGGAATAGGAATACTCTGTTACAGTGAAAGTCCTGCATTCAGAATGTTCCCCAAGTGAAAGTAGAAAAGTATTCTCATCTAAATATAGTGAAAGACAGTAAAAGTAGTCGTTGTGCAGATTGGTCCATTTCAGAATAATATATATATATGTTTTATAATGATTGATCATGAAAGTGTCCTCAAAGCTGGTGAAGGTGCAGCTAGTCTGAAGTACTTTGTAGACTGCAGGGTAGCTGGTGAAGGTGCAGCTAGTCTGAAGTACTTTGTAGACTGCAGGGTAGCTGGTAAAGGTGCAGCTAGTCTGAAGTACTTTGTAGACTGCAGGGTAGCTGGTGGATTTACTCCAGGTGGAACTAAAGTCTGATTCAACACTTGATTAGATTTCACATCATTCATCCACATCTGTGAAGTAACTAAAGGTATTAAATACATGTAGTGGAGGAGAAGTACACCATTTACCTCTGAACTGTAGTGGAGAAGAAGAACAAAGTAGCAAAACATTGAAATACTTAAATAAAGTACAAGTATCTCAAAATTGTACCCAAGTATAGTACTTGAGTTTATGAATTTAGTTACTTTACACCAGATGCCATAAAGATAGAAAGACTCAGCCTTGCACAGAGGCATGACAATAGATTTTCAAAATGTTCAACAGTGCTGCCAAAATTATAAACTGACTGCTACACAATTAAAATAAATGCTTTTATATATTTCTATTAGATGCGACTCTTTACCATTTCTGTTATTATTAACACTGCTGCTTTAGTTGTTCTGACTGCTAACATCCTGTTATTCCTCATTTTAAAGCCGATATTCCGTGGGGTCGGGGGGCTCGGGTCCTTGTCACCTTTTCCATACCTGATGAGTTTGCATCCCTGATAATACTTAGTAAGGAGGTCATAATATGTTTGACTCATGGCTGAAGTTAAGTTTCTCCAGCTCTCCCCAAGTTGGCAAAAAAATGCATCTCAAAATGCATCAGATCGATGCTTTAAAATATGGAATATTCAAAATGTTCTTCCGGGGGAGCATGCCCCCGGACCCCCCTAGAGGGATAATATCCTTCTCACCTTTTTCACCCCTGACCCGTTTTCATGCCTGATTATAGTTCACTTTTCATTCAGGAAGTATGTCAGTAAACTTGTTGGTGTGTCAAATGTTGCTAACCCCGCCCCTTTCATGTGAAGGCGCTCTCAGCCGGAGAAACCCTGGCTTGAGTTACCGAGTTGATAACCAGCATCGTAGGACCGCTTAGCGAGAGCGCGTTTGTTTTGGATTAGGTAAGCCGAAACATATCCAGGGTCTGTTGAACTGGATTCGTAGTACAGGCCTCTGGACAAAGGAGAAGAACAAACACCAAGAAGGTAAACCACACACACACACACACACACACACACACACACACACACACACACACACACACACACACACACACACACACACACACACACACAGTCGTCTGCAGAACCGGTTTGCTTCGAGTCTTGTTTTTAATCATCATCACACTTCAGGTGTGTGATTTCAGGGAGTAATAAAGAACAGTGGATGTTTCTCAATGTCGAGGAAGGATGCTCCAGAGCCACTATTTCAAGCATACTATGTCATCGAGTCCCGCCGAAGGACTGTTCCAATGTCCAGAATACTTGGAATTCTACCGAGGCCGGCGTACTTTGTAGCGAGAAATGTCGAGGCTGCACATGTGTAGACTCCGCGGTCTTAAAATCCCCACAATGCTTTGCGCACGGAACAATTTCCAAATCTTTGGTGGAAATTGCGCTCCATTTAAGGCGGGCCTTTTTATCAGTATGTAGTGTCTCTACTTTAAAGAGTCCTCTCCTGCTGATGTTCAGGTGTATATCAGTATGTAGTGTCTCTACTTTAAAGAGTCCTCTCCTGCTGATGCTCAGGTGTATATAAATATGTAGTGTCTCTACTTTAAAGAGTCCTCTCCTGCTGATGTTCAGGTGTATAACAGTATGTAGTGTCTCTACTTTAAAGAGTCCTCTCCTGCTGATGGTCAGGTGTATATCAGTATGTAGTGTCTCTACTTTAAAGAGTCCTCTCCTGCTGATGTTCAGGTGTATATCAGCATGTAGTGTCTCTACTTTAAAGAGTCCTCTCCTGCTGATGTTCAGGTGTATATCAGTATGTAGTGTCTCTACTTTAAAGAGTCCTCTCCTGCTGATGTTCAGGTGTATATCAGTATGTAGTGTCTCTACTTTAAAGAGTCCTCTCCTGCTGATGTTCAGGTGTATATCAGTATGTAGTGTGTCTACTTTAAATAGTCCTCTCCTGCTGATGTTCAGGTGTATATCAGTATGTAGTGTCTCTACTTTAAAGAGTCCTCTCCTGCTGATGTTCAGGTGTGTATCAGTATGTAGTGTCTCTACTTTAAAGAGTCCTCTCCTGCTGATGTTCAGGTGTATATCAGTACGTACGTAGTGTCTCTACTTTAAAGAGTCCTCTCCTGCTGATGTTCAGGTGTATATCAGTATGTAGTGTCTCTACTTTAAAGAGTCCTCTCCTGCTGATGTTCAGGTGTATATCAGTATGTAGTGTCTCTACTTTAAAGAGTCCTCTCCTGCTGATCTTCAGGTGTATATCAGTGTGTAGTGTCTCTACTTTAAAGAGTCCTCTCCTGCTGATGTTCAGGTGTATATCAGTATGTAGTGTCTCTACTTTAAAGAGTCCTCTCCTCTGATGTTCAGGTGTATATCAGTACGTAGTGTTTCTACTTTAAAGAGTCCTCTCCTCTGATGTTCAGGTGTATATCAGTACGTAGTGTCTCTACTTTAAAGAGTCCTCTCCTGCTGATGTCCAGGTGTATATCAGTATGTAGTATCTCTACTTTAAAGAGTCCTCTCCTGCTGATGTTCAGGTGTATATCAGTATGTAGTGTCTCTATTTTAAAGAGTCCTCTCCTGCTGATGTTCAGGTGTGTATCAGTATGTAGTGTCTCTACTTTAAAGAGTCCTCTCCTGCTGATGTTCAGGTGTATATCAGTGTGTAGTGTCTCTACTTTAAAGAGTCCTCTCCTGCTGATGTCCAGGTGTATATCAGTATGTAGTGTCTCTACTTTAAAGAGTCCTCTCCTGCTGATGTTCAGGTGTATATCAGTATGTAGTGTCTCTACTTTAAAGAGTCCTCTCCTGCTGATGTCCAGGTGTATATCAGTATGTAGTGTCTCTACTTTAAAGAGTCCTCTCCTGCTGATGTTCAGGTGTATATCAGTACGTAGTGTCTCTACTTTAAAGAGTCCTCTCCTGCTGATGTTCAGGTGTATATCAGTATGTAGTGTCTCTACTTTAAAGAGTCCTCTCCTGCTGATGTCCAGGTGTATATCAGTATGTAGTGTCTCTACTTTAAAGAGTCCTCTCCTGCTGATGTTCAGGTGTATATCAGTATGTAGTGTCTCTACTTTAAAGAGTCCTCTCCTGCTGATGTTCAGGTGTATATCAGTATGTAGTGTCTCTACTTTAAAGAGTCCTCTCCTGCTGATGTTCAGGTGTATATCAATATGTAGTGTCTCTACTTTAAAGAGTCCTCTCCTGCTGATGTCCAGGTGTATATCAGTATGTAGTGTCTCTACTTTAAAGAGTCCTCTCCTGCTGATGTCCAGGTGTATATCAGTATGTAGTGTCTCTACTTTAAAGAGTCCTCTCCTGCTGATGTTCAGGTGTATATCAGTGTGTAGTGTCTCTACTTTAAAGAGTCCTCTCCTGCTGATGTCCAGGTGTATATCAGTATGTAGTGTCTCTACTTTAAAGAGTCCTCTCCTGCTGATGTTCAGGTGTATATCAGTATGTAGTGTCTCTACTTTAAAGAGTCCTCTCCTGCTGATGTTCAGGTGTATATCAGTATGTAGTGTCTCTACTTTAAAGAGTCCTCTCCTGCTGATGTTCAGGTGTATATCAGTATGTAGTGTCTCTACTTTAAAGAGTCCTCTCCTGCTGATGTCCAGGTGTATATCAGTATGTAGTGTCTCTACTTTAAAGAGTCCTCTCCTGCTGATGTTCAGGTGTATATCAGTACGTAGTGTCTCTACTTTAAAGAGTCCTCTCCTGCTGATGTTCAGGTGTATATCAGTATGTAGTGTCTCTACTTTAAAGAGTCCTCTCCTGCTGATGTTCAGGTGTATATCAGTACGTAGTGTCTCTACTTTAAAGAGTCCTCTCCTGCTGATGTTCAGGTGTATATCAGTATGTAGTGTCTCTACTTTAAAGAGTCCTCTCCTGCTGATGTCCAGGTGTATATCAGTATGTAGTGTCTCTACTTTAAAGAGTCCTCTCCTGCTGATGTTCAGGTGTATATCAGTATGTAGTGTCTCTACTTTAAAGAGTCCTCTCCTGCTGATGTTCAGGTGTATATCAGTATGTAGTGTCTCTACTTTAAAGAGTCCTCTCCTGCTGATGTTCAGGTGTATATCAATATGTAGTGTCTCTACTTTAAAGAGTCCTCTCCTGCTGATGTCCAGGTGTATATCAGTATGTAGTGTCTCTACTTTAAAGAGTCCTCTCCTGCTGATGTCCAGGTGTATATCAGTATGTAGTGTCTCTACTTTAAAGAGTCCTCTCCTGCTGATGTCCAGGTGTATATCAGTATGTAGTGTCTCTACTTTAAAGAGTCCTCTCCTGCTGATGTTCAGGTGTATATCATTCCGTAGTGTCTCTACTTTAAAGAGTCCTCTCCTGCTGGTGTTCAGGTGTATATCAGTATGTAGTGTCTCTACTTTAAAGAGTCCTCTCCTGCTGATGTTCAGGTGTGTATCAGTATGTAGTGTCTCTACTTTAAAGAGTCCTCTCCTGCTGATGTTCAGGTGTATATCAGTATGTAGTGTCTCTACTTTAAAGAGTCCTCTCCTGCTGATGTTCAGGTGTATATCAGTGTGTAGTGTCTCTACTTTAAAGAGTCCTCTCCTGCTGATGTCCAGGTGTATATCAGTATGTAGTGTCTCTACTTTAAAGAGTCCTCTCCTGCTGATGTTCAGGTGTATATCAGTATGTAGTGTCTCTACTTTAAAGAGTCCTCTCCTGCTGATGTTCAGGTGTATATCAGTATGTAGTGTCTCTACTTTAAAGAGTCCTCTCCTGCTGATGTTCAGGTGTATATCAGTATGTAGTGTCTCTACTTTAAAGAGTCCTCTCCTGCTGATGTCCAGGTGTATATCAGTATGTAGTGTCTCTACTTTAAAGAGTCCTCTCCTGCTGATGTTCAGGTGTATATCAGTATGTAGTGTCTCTACTTTAAAGAGTCCTCTCCTGCTGATGTTCAGGTGTATATCAGTATGTAGTGTCTCTACTTTAAAGAGTCCTCTCCTGCTGATGTTCAGGTGTATATCAGTATGTAGTGTCTCTACTTTAAAGAGTCCTCTCCTGCTGATGTTCAGTGTATATCAGTATGTAGTGTCTCTACTTTAAAGAGTCCCTCTCCTGCTGATGTCAGGTGTATTATCAGTAATGTAGTGTCTCTACTTTAAAGAGTCCTCTCCTGCTGATGTTCAGGTGTAATAAGTACTGTAGTGTCTCTACTTTAAAGAGTCCTCTCCTGCTGGTGTTCAGGTGTATATCAGTATGTAGTGTTTCTACTTTAAAGAGTCCTCTCCTGCTGATGTTCAGGTGTATATCAGTATGTAGTGTCTCTACTTTAAAGAGTCCTCTCCTGCTGATGTTCAGGTGTATATCAGTATGTAGTGTCTCTACTTTAAAGAGTCCTCTCCTGCTGATGTTCAGGTGTATATCAGTATGTAGTGTCTCTACTTAAAGAGTCCTCTCCTGCTGATGTGCAGGTGTATATCAGTATGTAGTGTCTCTACTTTAAAGAGTCCTCTCCTGCTGATGTCAGGTGTATATCAGTAATGTAGTGTCCTACTTTAAAGAGTCCTCTCCTGCTGATGTTCAGGTGTATATCAGTATGTAGTGTCTCTACTTTAAAGAGTCCTCCTGCTGATGTTCAGGTGTATATCAGTATGTAGTGTCTCTACTTTAAAGAGTCCTCTCCTGCTGATGTCAGGTGTATATCATAGTAGTGTCTCTACTTTAAAGAGTCCTCTCCTGCTGATGTTTCAGGTGTATATCAGTATGTAGTGTCTCTACTTTAAAGAGTCCTCTCCTGCTGATGTCAGGTGTATATCAGTATGTAGTGTCCTACTTTAAAGAGTCCTCTCCTGCTGATGTTCAGGTGTATATCAGTGTAGTGTCTCTACTTTAAAGAGTCCTCTCCTGCTGATGTTCAGGTGTAGATCAGTATGTAGTGTCTCTACTTTAAAGAGTCCTCTCCTGCTGATGTTCAGGTGTATATCAGTACGTAGTGTCTCTACTTTAAAGAGTCCTCTCCTGCTGATGTTCAGGTGTATATCAGTATGTAGTGTCTCTACTTTAAAGAGTCCTCTCCTGCTGATGTCAGGTGTATATCAGTATGTAGTGTCTCTACTTTAAAGAGTCCTCTCCTGCTGAGTGTTCAGGTGTATATCAGTACGTAGTGTCTCTACTTTAAAGAGTCCTCTCCTGCTGATGTTCAGGTGTATATCAGTATGTAGTGTCTCTACTTTAAAGAGTCCTCTCCTGCTGATGTGCAGGTGTATATCAGTACTGTAGTGTCTCTACTTTAAAGAGTCCTCTCCTGCTGATGTGCAGGTGTATATCAGTATGTAGTGTCTCTACTTTAAAGAGTCCTCTCCTGCTGATGTGCAGGTGTATATCAGTATGTAGTGTCTCTACTTTAAAGAGTCCTCTCCTGCTGATGTTCAGGTGTATATCAGTATGTAGTGTCTCTACTTTAAGAGTCCTCTCCTGCTGATGTTCAGGTGTATATCAGTATGTAGTGTCTCTACTTTAAAGAGTCCTCTCCTGCTGATGTTCAGGTGTATATCAGTACTGTAGTGTCTCTACTTTAAAGAGTCCTCTCCTGCTGATGTTCAGGTGTATATCAGTATGTAGTGTCTCTACTTTAAAGAGTCCTCTCCTGCTGATGTTCAGGTGTATATCAGTATGTAGTGTCTCTACTTTAAAGAGTCCTCTCCTGCTGATGTTCAGGTGTATATCAGTACGTAGTGTCTCTACTTTAAAGAGTCCTCTCCTGCTGATGTTCAGGTGTATATCAGTATGTAGTGTCTCTACTTTAAAGAGTCCTCTCCTGCTGATGTGCAGGTGTATATCAGTATGTAGTGTCTCTACTTTAAAGAGTCCTCTCCTGCTGATGTGCAGGTGTATATCAGTATGTAGTGTCTCTACTTTAAAGAGTCCTCTCCTGCTGATGTGCAGGTGTATATCAGTATGTAGTGTCTCTACTTTAAAGAGTCCTCTCCTGCTGATGTGCAGGTGTATATCAGTATACGTAGTGTACTCCTACTTTAAAGAGTCCTCTCCTTGCTGATGTGCAGGTGTATATTCAGTATGTAGTGTCCTCTACTTTTAAGGAGTCCTCTCCTGCTGATTTCAGGTGTATATCAGTATGCAGGTTCTCTACTTTTAAGAGTCCTCCTCCTGCTGATGTGCAGGTTGTATATCAGTACGTAGTTTGCTCTACTTTAAGAGGTCCTCTCCTGCTGAGTGTTAGCGTGTATATCGTACGTAGTGTCTCTACTTAAAGAGTCCTCTCCTGCGATGATTGCAGGTTGTATATCAGTACGTAGTGTCTCTACTTTAAAGAGGTCCTCTCCTGCGCTGATGTCAGGTGTATATCAGTATGTAGTGTCTCTACTTTAAAGAGTCCTCTCCTGCTGATGTGCAGGTGTATATCAGTACGTAGTGTCTTTCACAACATGTTCTTTTAAACAGTCAATAAAAGCACAGACGACAAAACCCCTCCCAGAATCCTCTGAACTCGATACACATTTAATTTTTTTTTTGCAGCCTTCATTTGCATTTAACCAAATAGTTGTCATACAATAGGAGATAATTGCAGAAGGCGTTCCTCCACCCAGTATCTGTCACAGATGATTGAAGACACACACATAAAGGCGGCCTCTCACACACTTGGAAATCGTCCAAATGAAACACTCGGCAGAGAGAAAGTAATGCGAGCAATCAGCGACTCGTCAGATCCTCCTTCAGTGATTGACCTGCAAGCTGTGGATCTGACAGCTGCCAATCCTACTGTACACACAGCGGGAACAAGAGACCTTAAACTGCCAGTTATTAGTGAGCATATACGTTCAAAAGCCTGCATTATATTTCATTTTATTTCCTGCTCGTTTAAAAAGTAATTAAATGCTGATGTATTTTCATTTTTTTTGGTATTAAACATTTTTTTAATTTGTATTTGTTATTAACCTTTTTTTTTACTAATTATTATTATTTTTTATACATTTTTTTAATATTTGTTTTATTATATATTATTATTATATATTATTTTTATATTTACACTTTTTTTAATTTGTGCCTTTTTATATTTTTACCAGTTTAATTGTGTATTTATTTCTCTCTAAATGTCCGCCTTTTCTTATTTAGTTATTATCTTTATATTTATTTATTTTTTTTTTCCACACGTTACATTTATTCAATTCTTTTTCAGATGTACTTATAATTTAAAATGTTGGGCTACGCTATTTATTTAATTATAGTTTTAGAAATATAATTATACATAATCAAAAAGGTACACAGAGATGCTGCCTTCAGGGTCCAACACAGAGATAGGAAATCCCTGCACTGCTCTCTATAGAAGTCGTCTCTGAGATCCTATTGGGTTTCATAAGTGCTTTAATATCATTCAAACGTTTGAATGATATAAACTGGAACGGGGTGAGGGGCTCAGACTCACGGAGGTCTCGGGGGAGGGAGTTCCAGAGCTTCTGAGAAGGCTCTGTCCCCGAAGCTCCGGAGTCTGGCCTTGGGGGTGGAAAGCAAACCGGCTGAGGTGGATCTGAGGGACCGGGGTGGTTGGGAGAGGATGAGGAGGTCGGTGAGGTGGGTGGGGGGGGGGGGGATAAGATAAGATAAGACTTTATTCATCCCGAAGGAAATTGTTGTAACAGAGTAACAAAATACAACACACACAATGAACACAGCAGAAAAAGAACAATTAAACATCCACGACAACATGACACATGAAACATAGAAACATCGATGGTCACACAATCAATGCAGTCATTATAGCAGTAGTTAGTAGTTAGTAGTGCAAAATTAAACGTAGTGGCAGTTACGTAATTGCACGTTATCATAGCATTATTAATAATAATATAATATAATATTGCACATAGTTATATATATAGCAGCGAGTGTATTGCAATGATGTTAATATATTGATATATTGCACATAGTGTTGGTGTGGAAGTTCTCAGTGCCCTTTACTTAGGGGTGAAGACCTCCTGTGGCGCTGGGTGGTGGTGTTCGGTGGCCTCAGTCTGTGGCTGGAAGTGCTCCGGCAGGAAACCAGCGTGGCATGCAGGGGGTGAGACCCGTCGTCCAGAATGCCGAGGAGTGTCCTCAGCATTCTCCCCCCCGACACCACTGCCAACGACTCCTGATCCGCTCCCAGGACAGAGCCTGCTCTCCTGATGTCTTCACCCCGCTGCCCCAACACACTACAGCAGAGAAGAGACCACTGGAGACCACCGAGCCATAACACGTCTGCAACATAGTGCTGCAGACGTTGAAGGACCTGAGTCTCCTGAGGAAGTACAGGCGACTCCGGCCTTTCTTATATAGGGCGTCATAGGGCTTTGAAAGTGAGGACCAGGAGGTTGTAGTGGATGCGGTGCGAAACGGGGAGCCATGTGTAGACTTCCAGTTCTGATCTAAATAAAAACATGTTTATGATTTGTTGAGCATACGTGGACATTCAAGTGAATTGTCCTTTCTACACACAAGCACACACTGACCTGTATTCTCTGCATCACACCATGCGAAATCAGATGAATTAAAAAAGGAATAATTTGTATTAGGTCTGCATTACATTACATGTTACTTGTTAGACTTTTATCCAAAGCGACTCACATACTGTGGACAATCCCCACATGAGCACTTTGGGGTGAAGGGTCTCAGGGACACAACGACATGCTGACTGAGGTGGGGTTTGAAGGTTTGAACGCATCCAAGTATTGCAAAAACTGTCCAAAAATAATATTTAATGAGAATAATAATGTTTCTTAATGAAGTCTGCAACAAACCCTTGCCAAAATCACATTTATTTTTAATAGAAGAATATACATTCGAATTTTAAAGTATTACAATTAAATATTATTTTATATAATTCAAGCGAATTTAAATGCATTTTCTTTTTTTACAATATTTTTATATTTTCATTATTTCCATAAACAATAAAGCTGTGTACTTAAACATATTTTTAAATGATATTTCCTCCCGCTCTCAGTACGTTGAGTGCTGTGTTCCTGCCCTGTCGACATGTAACCAGGCCTCCAGTGAGAAGCAGCCACCGCCTCATAGTTCTGAAAGGAGGGCAGAGATGTTTCATCATAATACATTTTATTCAGAGGCCTTTCAAAGCACCCAAGGACACTTTACAGCATATCAGGATATGTTCTTAAAAGGACAGAAACAGGGGGACAGTGAAGGCTGATGTGAACAGGTGGGTTCTGAGGAGGGTCTTGAATGTGGTGATTGTGTCAGACTGCCGGATGTGTTGGAGGGGAAAGAGTTCCAAGGTCTGGGAGCTAAAAGCAACAGAAGAAATGTGTGACATGATATGAACGTGTGCAACAGTAAGGAGTGCCTGATGGCGAGGAGCCAGGAAATAAAGAACATTTTATTCCAGAAAGTTAGGAACGTGTGAACGCTGGGACACTTCTCACACTCAGCGACGGCCGTCACCCAACAGAAGTTACGTGTTGACATTACATATACTTTAGCTGATGCTTTTATCCAAAGCGACTTACAATAAAACCCCTAAAGAGAGAAACTCCGAACAGCAAGGAGCGTGCAGATATATATTCAATTCAAGCAAGTCATATAAGAGCTGGGGAATTAGTTACAAGGCAAACAGTAAAGGTGGGGTAGGTACGTTTGAGAAACCGGCTCGAGATCGTTAGAATTTGAAAATACACAGCCGGAGAAAATCTGCCACTTCCTCACAGAGCCCCTCCCCCAACACACACGAACGCGCACGTGACCAATGAGGGCACGAGTTAAGTTTGTGCCCCGATGGAAGACTGACAGGCAGGTAGGCCATCCTGGTTGTACTTTTTACAGTATCACGGCTTCTACAGATGACATTTTTTAATGGATTTGTTGTCAAAGCACTTCAGATATTCATTGCTATCGGGATGTTAAGAGCATTCCATGGAATATAACAAAAAGTGTATCTCGAGCCGGTTTCTAAAACTCACCTACCCCACCTTTAACTCAACAAGCGCTTCGTTTTTTTTTTGTACTCCATCCGGTGTTGTAGGGAATATGGCCGATATATATCCAATGTACGTCAACTAACATAACATCTGGATTAATAAATGGCACAGATAGAATTCAACCTGTGTGATGCCTTCAAGGTTCCTGGAGTAGATTTATAGTTTTGATGATCTAAATCAGGGATGGGCAAATGGCGGCCCGCGGCCCGCATGCGGCCCCCACCTCCTCTTTTTGCGGCCCTCAGATTAATTTATAAACAACGTAATTAATAATAAAAAAATATATTTAATTTTGTTTTACTTGTAGTACTGATACCGTCCACTAGACTCCTAGTTACGTCGCGAGCTGCGTACATGATTTCAAATACCGCGAAATAATCTGTGAGGCGTTTGTGTGTATTCACAAGAAACACCGGCTGTTGTTGTGCCTGCTGTGACGTTAAGTTGCCTCTTGTAATTATGCCGAAGCTTCAAAGTTGTATTTATCATCTGAATTTGGCGAAACAAGTTTAATATTCTAAAAACCAAGACTTTGTTTATTTGAAATCAGATGAAAACAAACTGTCACGGACCCTGCCGTGTTATCTATGATTACTACGCTTTTCATTCATAATGTCAGCGGGAGGGAGGGGGGGGCGCTGAGGAACAGCAGAGTGCGGGCTGACAGGTGTCTGTGGGGACGCTCCCCTTATTGTGGAATAAGGGGAATGTCAATGTGCGTCAGCAGCAGGCCCGGTTCCAGAACAAAATGACTCAGGGTGCATCTGAGATTAGAGAGGGTGCAGTGGTAAAGTGCTATTTTTATAAGTGGGGAGTGTACCTAACACCCTCTAGGGGGGTCCTCACCTCCCCTGGGGGGGGGGTCCGGGGGCATGCTCCCCCGGGAAGATTATTATTTTTTTTAATATTGAAGTTAAAACGATCAATCTGGTTACTTTGAGAGCAACATTAAGAGACCTATGGATCTATGTGCTCTTTGTTTGATTATGCCTTCCCAGTCCCTTATCACGTAGCCTATAAGAGCATGGCGCCAGTTGTTGTAGCCGTAATGTCCCCATGATCTGAACTGATATTACCTGCAGCAGATGCAGTGTTACTGCTGGCGATAAGGGCTGGTTGTTTTAACCATGTTCTGATCCATCACTGACTGCTGTGTCAGCACCTTGCAGACGATGAATGTGCAGCGGCACAGGTCACGCGCACCTGACATAATAACGTTACTTACCGTTTAAATTGACCAAATAAATGCAGCAGACAATGCTATTCAACCACAATTAATTTTATTTCAACTATATTCTTCTTCTTATTATTATTATTATGACTACTATTGTTAGTAATAGGAAAAATGTAATATTTTTCACTTTTCACTTTTTTTTTTTTTACTTTTCATTTTTCAAATAATTTTTTTTTTTCAAATGAGGGTGCATAACGACTCAACTGAGGGTGCAATGCACCCTTATGCACCCCCGTAGAACCGGGTCAGGTCAGCAGAGACTGGCTCCAAGTGTCTGAGGTTCAAGACGACTAATGTCTGGGTTAGTGTTCATGACTTCATGTGTATGTCATCTCAATGGTTAATCTCAATACTCACACATTTTCCGTGCTTTCCAATAGTTTAAAATAGTTTTATTCCACTGTTAAATAACCTGTTCAATACAAACACTCGTACAAATGAAATAACATTTCTGTGAACTGATATTTGTTTAGTGAGCTTATTAGAGGATGTTGTTTGGGGATGTTCCCTTTGATTGTAAAATGTCAATGTCAGACTTAGTATATTTTTAATAATTACATACAACACATGGAATGTGTGTGTGTGTGTGTGTGTGTGTGTGTGTTCCAAGTGAATCTGCGACCCCCTGGTGGCCACCATCAAAGTTGCCCATCCCTGGTCTAAATGCATTTTTATTTGTAATGATTTGTTGGGGATGGAAATGGGATTTGGAGAAGTAGGATTCAAGGGACTTTTCCTTTTCAATTGTCACATACATGCACACTGTGAGCTTACTTTCCTGCTTCAAACCCAGGATCAAACCATGCAAAATTAGCACGACAAAAAGGACATTAAATGAGAATAAAAGTAGATTGGCCCACATTGGAATTACTTTTGATTTCATCTTTGAATTAAGTCTGCATCCATCCATTGCAAAATATGTCAAAGAAAAGTAATATTTAAGGAGAATAAAAGTAAATAAATTAGACTGAAGCAATCCCATGATACATTGGAACTATAACACGTTGCAATTAAATACTATTTAATGTAATTCAAGCTAATTTAAATGCATTTTTACAATATTTGTACATTTTCATCATTATCTTCATTATTTTAATACAGAATAAAGCTGTGTACTTAACAAACATATTGTGTATTATATTTCCTCCTGCTCTCCGTAAGTTGAGTGCTATGTTTCCTGCGCTGTCGACATGTAACAGGCCTCCAGTGAGAAACAGCCAACCGCCATTGAAAGAGGAAAAACAACTTTGTGATCAGGGCGAGGCTTATTCTGTTCGGTCCCTGCCCGAGAAACAGCTCCGGATCCCGGGTACAGATCCTCCGGAGCGTCGGTCGATCACTCGGTTCGTGTTTTTCAGCTTTTCTTTTCGGTCTGCAAGTTTTTTTATTTGCGTCCAGAGCGCAGAGTCTGCTATCCACATGAACTGTTAGCGCACACTTCCACATACACACTGACTCAGACCCACGCACACGATCCACACGCACCGTGCACACGCAGGCACTGTGCACAGCGCTAGCCTGATTTGCTCCAGCGTGGGTCATTTCAGGTTAAACCCTGGCGCTGTGTCCCGCTCAGTTTAGCCGACAGCAGGAGATCATCCCCGGGTCCAGCGGAGGAGGAATGCTCGGGCTCTGGGACCGAAAATAATATTTTGTGGATAGGAGCTTCGTCCTGGCATATGCGGTATGTTTCAATTTGTTGGGTATTTTTTTTGACAGCCAATGACATGCCTCTCCAAAAAACAGAAGAAACATGCTCGGTGTTCATGTATTACGGACATTATGAATGTTCACGCTTTAAAACATCAATGCATTTGATATGTGTGTCCTAATAAGGAGGACATGTTTGCCGAAGTACATTCACATTTTCTGCACATTGTACATTGCATTGGTTTTCTGCAGCCGCCTCACACCGGGGGGGGACACGTCTCAGATATCTCCAGAATAACTTCGATCTTTATGACAATTCGGGGTGTAATTAACCCAGACATCACCGCTCTTATACCGTGATATTTCAACTTTATAATAGGGCAACATTGCTCCTTTACGCCAACGGTGGTGGATTTTGTCTTATTGCGATAGCAGGAATATTAAGATTTGATCAGAAAAGTTTCGATATTATTACACATCTGGTGTGTTTAATGCAAGCCGAATTGAACACTAGCTTGTAAGGATTCAGTAACTTACTGAGAAGTTGATTTATGTGTCGTTAATTTTGACAAAAAGCGAGAGCAATTTGAAGTGGCTGGTTTTGGGTCGAGGTTCTGTCGGTACAGGGAAAAGCCTGGATCCGGGGCTAGCTTTATGGACACTTTAGGGAGTTGCTTTGTGGCCCAAGTTTGTCGTTTCCCCTTGAATTGTAATGCATTTTACCAGCTTGAATAACAATATGTCTGCTTCACTTTTACTGACACATGCCTGCTCTGTTTTTCTGATGCTGCTTTCGTTTTGGCAACTTTCACTGGAGCGCTCGATAAACATCTGTCATGCAAAAAATAAGCGATATTCTGTCAGTGCATTAGTGACCTTACATGTTCCTCTAGATCAGAGTTTTATTAACTGAAGAGTGGGTTGTTTATTAATGCTTTTAAACACAAGTGGAATTCCTCTCTGGAAATAATAAAGAACTGTTCATGTTGCCTTGCCGTAGTTTGCAGACTGATGGGTGACATGTTAAACATGATGCCTTCAGAGGCTGTCAGAAAGTGTACTCTGCATGAATGATCCAGCAAGGTGACTGTGGGCGGATAGCACTGACAGCAGGAACACTGAGCCAAACACACACACACACACACGCACACGCACACACACATGGACAGAAATACTAACATGTAATACATGTAAAACACAGCTGCAGAAAAAGCCTCTGATTTCATTCACAAGTGGTGATATCATTTTTCGTAAAAATTCAGTGGCTCTTCGGACATTTTAGCATTTTGATTCATGCATATTGTTTATTTTGATGCATGCATTGTTGACAGTGTTAGTATTCATTTTAAAATATGCCCTCAAATGCATGACGAGTCATATTTACATCATGCAGAAGCGGAGTTTCCAAGGAGCTCCTGAAGGCAGCTCGGCTCTCGGCTGAGGGTATTTAAGGACATCCAGCTGCTGATTTGCCACTTTGTGCGGGAGCATTGTATGGAAGCTGATTCGCGACCATTTTGAGACAAGTTTAAACACATTTCAGCATCTCTCGGTGTGCACGTAAACCTTAGAGAGCATGCATTTATGTATTTGATGAGATGTGTGCACGAGGAAGGGTACATGTGTGAGCGTAGTGGATGATTTTTGTAAATAAACAGGGATTATCTCCTCGTTATGATAAAGTCTTATAGAAACGCTTATTTTTGTTCTTTCTAAATATTCTGAGTGCAAATTAAAACTGAAACTGAGCATCAAATGTAATATATTGAATAAAATAAAGACATTTTCCCACTTGAGGGAAACCGGCTCGAGATACACTTGTTGTTATATTCCATGGAATGCTCTTAACGTCCCGATAGCAATGAATATCTGAAGTGCTTTGACAACAAATCCATAAAAAAATATCATCTGTGGAAGCCGTGTTGCTGTGAAAAGCACGACCAATCATCCGGGCAGGCTAAAGTAACTGGATGGCCTACCTGCCTGTCAGCCTCCCATCGGGGCACAGACTGATCTCGTGCCCTCATTGGTCATGTGCGCGTTCGTGTGTGTCTCCGGTTGTGTATTTTCAAATTCTAGCCACTCGAGCTGGTTTCTCCAAAATAACCTTCCCCACCTTTAAGTGTCTCTATGATATTATGATAATGATGATAATTGACTAAAATCTGATTGTATTCATCAGGAGAATGGATTACAATCAGCTTTAATATAGCAAATAGCTCATTAGCGTGCAGTGACCAATCACAGAGCAGTTTCCTGTTTACAGCGTACAGTATACATGTTTACCTGTACATCGCATGCTGGTTGGTGTACCTGCAGTAATGCTCAGTGTAATTACTCTCAGGTGTGTCTGTTTGAACTTGTTATACTACAGTTTAAGCCCCGCCCCCTCCTGTGAGGACAGGTGAAGTGTTAACAAGTTCAACTCCGGATTTGTCCTCACATGACCTTGAATTAAAAACGACTTACCGTATAACACGTTTAAACAAGTGATGATCAAACATATTGCATTCTTTTTTCAGTCAATTATAATTAAGTTTTGTTCGTTAAATATAAAATATGCAACCAGTCATTTTTAGGAGATTTCTGAGTCCACCATCCAACACCACTAGGGACTACTTTTTATTTTTCCCATAATGCATCATATTTGGCTTTTGAACAACAGCCAATTTAGTGAAATTACACCATTAGGTGTGTCCCGTTTGTTTAACACGCTCCATGTGCAGAGCATGTGTTGTTCACGCGGCTGCAGACAGAAACATGTAGGACGTGTTGCGCGAGCAGATCAATGCGGCGTTTTTACCTTTACTATCTTCACCGATTTCGATAATGCGATTGGGAGGCGTTTCAAACGTGATATTGTGAGGTATAACTCAGCCGTGTGATAATAACATTAAAGCTGTGCTCCACTCGGTGCTGGAGTTGATGAAGCTGTTGGCTTTGCGTGCGGCTGCATGAAGCTGATGTCGTCCAGACGGCTTTGATTGTTTCCATGGGAGTTTTTGTTCAAATAAAATGCAGCCTGGTTTAAATCTGGGCTGCAAATAATCATTATTGTCCTGATTGATCAATCTGCATGCGGCTCTTCAAGCCCTCTGCTCTGCCTCCCTTGAGCTTAGACACAAATCAGAAGGAAATAAAAATATTTGTAGGACTATTTATATTTTGTTGAAAATGTTTCGTATCTTGTGTTTCGAGGTGATACCGTGAAAAGAAAAAAACGGTTTTAATTAGGTCAACTAAAATATGCGTCACATCCTGCGGGTCCCACACCAGCGCCTCATCCTGCAGGCGAATAACCCGACCCCCGGCTCGATGAGCGAACTATGGATACATCAAAGAAAGTACCGGAGGAACAGAGGGTTTAATTCTGCGTGGACAGAGTTATCTGCTTCCACAGCAAACGATGCTGGCTCACCGGTATGTTTGATATGGGGCCGCACGATATTGAAAAAAACTGACATTGCGATATTTTTTCGCCCTGCGATATATATTACGTTTTTTAACTATATTTAACCGGATGAAGGATTTTAGTCGCGGATCTTAACTGGTTGACTCATACCTTAAGTCATGATCTGACATGTCATGATAATAGATAGATAGATAGATCTTTATTTGTCAGGTACAGGTACAACGAAATTACAATAAACTCAAGGTGCCAACACGCAACACCAAGACACTATAAAAACAATAAAAACAATAAATGGGACTTAAATAGACATGATAGGGAATATGTACATAAATAAATAATAAATAAATTAAATTGCACGATTCCCCTCGTATTGCACGGAAGGCTTATATAACTTAAACATTAGCAGCGTTTAGTGCACACATGGCCCTGGGGAAAAAACTGAACTTGAGTCCGTTCGTCCGGGAAGACGTGGCACGGACGCGCCTGCCTGAGCGCAGCCGTACGAAGTGCTCGTTACCCGGGTGGTGTGGGTGCTTGCATGTTGCTTACCCTCAAATAAGAGATGAAACGTATTACATGAAACTATAGGAAGCTCCATCACATTAGGGAATTAACATACGTGACCAAATAGGTAATTTAACTTTTGATTCCACAATTAAAACCTTTTTTGTGCAAATAGCAGCATATATGGACATCTTTTAAACAACATTATAAAAATAAAATTAAGAACAGCGATACACCAGCTCCGTTTTGAACCTTTCTCTTGGTGCAACGCGGCAAAGGCATCTGAAATGGTTGTTTGCATGCAGACTCAGAGCCTGCATGCCACTCAAGTACCCCCGACATGAGAGCCGCGCACGTTTTCCTTTTGTAGCAAGCAGCAAAATACTTGTAACATGACGTGTTTGAGTTCATTTACCTACTTGATATCAAACGCCCTAAAAAAAAAAATCGCATATCGCGGTTATCGCCATGACGCGGTATATCGTTCAGCCCTAGTTTGATATAGGGAGAGAAGTGTCGAAGGTGCTGCAGCCGTTACGTATGGAGGAGAAACACGGGAGAGGAAGACCGCTGACGACCTTCAGTCATATCACCTAACTCTTTCAGGGTGAAGCTATGTTTTATTTATTTCAAAGTGGGTCCGTTTTAATTATATTCATTTTCTTCAAATGTGCAGAGGACTCCCCAGTGCTGCGTTGATTTATTTTAAAGTAGGCCTCTGTATTTTTAACTCTCCTTATAACAGTTCTTATTAGAGGTTTTATAATGTAATAAATGCAAATAAACTGTAGTTTGTGTCTATGATATAACAATATATACAACTTTAGAAGCTATCAAGCTATCAAATATGTTTTGCGGCTCCAGACAAAACAATCAATATATGATTATTTTCCTTCTATGAATATATCTTATTTTCAGGCCTTGCTTCGTCAGTTCTGAGGCTCCATAATATCCAGATTTCCATTTCTGGAATATCAAAATGTCCTCGGTGAACCCTGCCACAGCGCGGTATTTGCTCGTGCCCATCACAGGGAAATCCTGAGAAACAGCCGTTACATAAATCTAGCCGGCAGTTGCAATATCCAGTAATGGCACCAGGATATTAGGCAGCAGCTCTTATAATAAGACGGATGTGTACTGCAGCCGCCGCTCGGATACAAATATTTACCAGTCATTGTGTACGTGTGAGGTTGATAGAGAAGTGAAATAACGTTGGCTGTGAGGTGTCAGTTACAAGGTGTGTGTAACAGGATACAGAAGACACACACACATGCAGCAGACTGGGGTTGAAGGCAGTTCACACGCTCATTGGAATCCATTACATTCAGTAATGTGAGAATCAGATCTCAAATAAAATAGGCGGGTAAAAAGCAAGTAATGGTTTGAAATGTCGGCTGATTCAAAGGCGACGTTGGAGTCCAAACCCTGAGGGGTGGCACTCCCCGTTCTTTAACGGTTGCATAACGCCTCCTCTGCAGAGAGACGAGGACACCGGGGTTATCTCAGTTTACATTTTGGGAGATTACAAGCGTTTCCAAAATCTGCGCTGCAAGCTGGGAGTTTAAAGGACGTGATGGAGCGTCTAATGGACCCTCCAGAAAAACGCGGGCTAAAATCCTTGATTATGCGATCAGACATGCAACGGGGTTTTATGGGATGTTGTGCGGTGAAAATGCGAAATATGCGGAAAAAAATTATTTTACTTATTTATTCTCTCTCACACACAACCTGCCACTAACGTTACACCCCTTTACTATTCAATTAAACACACTCAATGTTTATTTATTGTAAAAGCAATTGGGCTATTTTAATTACACACACACACACACACACACACACACACACACACACACACACACACACACTTCTCCGCCTCATTCTGTTTTCATTTACTCGTTCGTTATCTGACCAGCTTCAATCTCGTAGGCTTCTCATCTCGTTTCTTGTAGCCTCTAAAGGGTTCTGGAGGTCGATGCCTCGGTGAGTTGTTCGGCTTTCTTGTCCGCAGCAGCAGAAAGCATTTTAGAATGTTTGAATGAATCAAAGTGGGTCGTCACCGTCGATGTTCTCTTATGCTCCAACACACAGTTTCACGGGGTGCAGAATAGTTTCCCCCCACTTTCGTGCAAGACATCGGGAACTGCTTTGCCCGGTCTTTAGCATAAACGTTCGTCGGTAAATGAGATGGATTAGATTGTTTCATCTTGGTGTTTTCTCTCTCGGTGTTGTTTACCTTCTGTTATGGGCGAGCTGATGACGTCGCGTCAACATCATCATCACTTCACGTCAAGACGAGTTAACTTTTTTTTCCCTCAACTTTGTGTGGAAAAATGCGGGGAGTATGCGGCCTTTTGATAAATATGCGGTCTTTTGAAAATCTGCGCCATTTTGCTGATTGTGCGGTAAATTCTGCGATCGCAGAATCGCGTTTTTCTGGAAAGTCTAATGAAGAGCGTTGCATTGTGGGACTTGTAGGATCTACACCTTTTTAAGCTTAACACAAACGACTCGTGGTCTCTTGCATCGGGTTTGCTGATGTGTGTCTTTTGGGAGGTGTTCAGATGAATGGATACTAAATCACTTCTGGATGACAGTCTGTCAGATGAATCATGAGAGCAACAGGCTGTACCACGAGCTGCCGGGAGACGAGAGCACGCAGGGAGAGAGATGCCTCTTACAGTAATGGGACTTCTGTGCCTTTGCAGTCACTGGTTAAATATGCATTTTGAATTTTTGCATAAAAACCTGAGAAGTTCTAAACGATAGATGCAAAAAGTGCAATGGACGCTCAGTTAATTGACCATGTGAATATTGTTTGCAGAATTTGAAAGGAAACTTGATTTCTTGGACATTTCTGAACTGTTTAAGATGATTACTCGCCGAGCTGCGACATCAAAAACATCTCCCAGCATGCTTTGTATTTGAGATTAGCCAAAACAATGTGAAACTGTTCATCCATACATTGTATAAGGAATAATCCCGACAACACTGGTTACATATTTAATCCCCAGATCTATCAATTCACCTCGTGAGTATTATACTGTATGCATACACTGAATTATTATGCGACTTTCCAACCACAAACTACAAGAAGCGTAACAGCAAAATTCTCAAGTACATTTCAAATGGCTGCTAAAAAATTATTTAAGTATTACAAAGTAAATTTGAACTGTGCCTGTGGCCATGTATGCATATATTATTATGTACACTTATTTGTATTTACTTTTGTTTGGCCTTAGGATGGCGATAATTGGATGACCATTTTAGTTTCACTTAATTTCACTGTAAATAGCATGAAATTATGAGCTGTTTTGTTTTAATGTTGTTGTATGTTTATGTATGTTTTGAGTGTGTGAGGACCCCAGGAAGAATAGCCAATGCTCATGCTAGTGCTAATGGGGATCCTAATAAAGACATAAAGACATAGCAGAAAGGCCCCAGAAGAGGAAATGTATAATTGTTTCTCTGGTCCAATAGTCTAAAAAAAGAAAGATGATTTCCAACCAGCATGTTTTTATCCGACCAATTATTCTGCTTTATTCCACGTTTGTGTGTGCAGCAGAGCGTCTCCAAAACAACAGTTTCTCTGCGGTCAAATGGAGGCATGCAGCTGTTTTTCACAGGGCTGTCCGACACCTCCTTACATCGCAGTTATGTAACCACAATAACATAAACTATTTCCCCTTTTCAAATGTTGAATGACAGAGTGGTTGCTTAGCAAAACCCATCTGCACCATGCATCACTTCCAACACGTGTACGAGTGTAATGCATGATCAGTGTAAAGCACAGGGTCTAGAAACGGACCAGTCGACCGTAGATATGATGCTATAAAGTAATTTGAGCAGCTCAATAACAACCTTTGAGCAAGTCCAAACTGCTATCTGACACTTCATATATTATACACACACACGCACACACACGCTCCGCCTGTCGTGACAATGTAGACTTTGTTATGATGAATCCAAGTCTCTGCGGTTTTCGTCTACATTAAAGACTAGCCGTTACGCCCTGAGGATGTTTCCACGTCTTTCAGACTGCAACCTCATCTCTGTGAACTCACGTTCAACTGAGGACTTGTTAGGCATCTGATTTTCTGTTGACTTTGGATCCTAATTTTTGATTTTCTTCTGCAATAGTTAGTAGAAGTCTGACGACAAGCTGATCCAGATATCACTGATTTAAGTGGTGTACTGTATGACTGTAGTGACATGTCAAGTAGCCTTCAGTGTTACCTATACCTATGCTTTAATAGCCTTGCATTTCGTAACCTTTTAAAACCGTGTTGTCCTTATCGTATCTGAACTTCAGGCAGTACCTAAAGGAAAGGGTCTGACCACAAGGAGCGCATAACGCCGGTACAAAGTAGGGTTGCCAGAAACTGACCATGATCAAAATCGATTATTCGGCAGCCCTGGCGAATAATAATCGATTATTCGACCGACCCCCCCCCCTCCCGCGAAAAAAACAAAAAAAGGAATTCCGTTGTTTTCTTTACTGGAACATGTTTAACACAAACAACAAACAAGCATGTTGTCATCACAACGACGTGGCCTTGAAGTGAAGTTGGTAATGGCCGGCTGTGCTGCGTCTGTCTCTGTAACCTCTCTGGCTTCGCACTCAAATGCCAACGCATTGTTGAGGTTGAGCTGTGATAGACCAACGTCTTTTCGCAGAGCTGGCATTTAACTTCCTTTAGACTTGTAAGTTCGAAGTAGTTCCACGAGGAGGAACTCTTTTTACCTGCCGCTTTGTTCATCTTTAGTCGCACCACGTGTGAGGGAGAGGGGGGGGGGGGCGGGGTGTAGCATGCTGCAGCAGCAGTCTGCTCTGCACGCAGGCTTCCTCCAAGTTTACAGTAAAACAAACTGGTGGTGTGACCAATGACCATTTACAATTATTAATACTATTACTATTATTAGCATATATATATTTATATATATTTTGGTTGAAACTAAGCCAGAAAAAAAATTAAAAAAAATTAAATAAAAATAAAATCGATTTTTAAAAATAATATTCGATTATGGAGACTGTAGCAAATATTCGAATAATCGAATAATCGCTGGCATCCTCAGTACAAAGCTACGTTAGACCGGTAAATACAATCAGATTGGGCCAGTTCTCACATAAAATACATTTCTCCAGACATTGCCTCTCTTAGCAGCGTAACTTTACCTGATCCACCCTCCGATACTGCGCTCTGAAGGTCATGCCTTCAAGCAAGAGATCAGAAGCCAAGTTTTGTTTTTTAATTAAGGTTTTCAATGAGATTTTATGTAACCTTTTAAAAGTGTGTCATAATCCGATCTGTCGTCTTTTGATTGGTCTCCTGCAATAGTTACTAAACGTTGGACTATTGATCTTTATCCAAATATCACTGCTCTATTTACTTCAGTACCGTATGACAGTAGTGAAATGTCTGGTAGCTTTCAGTGTTATCTAATACTCTGTCCATGAATGCTTGAGTAACCTTGCGTTTAGTGACCTTTCGTCATTATTTGAACTTAGGTAAACATCTACGGGAAAGGGTCTGACCACAAGGAGCGCATAAAGCCAGTCAAAAGTTACGTTACTCCGGTAAATACAATCAGATTGGGCCAGTTCTCACAAAAAGAACATTTCTCCAGACATTGCCTCTCTTAGCAGCGTAACTTTACCTGATCCACCCTCCGATACTGCGCTCTGAAGGTCATGCCTTCAAGCAAGAGATCAGAAGCCAAGTTTTGTTTTTTAATTAAGGTTTTCAACGAGATTTTATGTAACCTTTGAACAGTGCGTCATATTTGGATTCTAGTCTATGGATCTTTTATGGGTATTTTGCAATAGTTTCTAGACGTCTGACTATCGCTCTGTGTCCAAATATCACTGATCCATGTTCTGGTTAGGGATGCCAGCGATTATTCGAATATTCGCTACAGTCTCCATAATCGAATATTATTTTTAAAAATCGATTTTATTTATATATATTATTATTATTATTATTTTTTTATGTTTTTTTGTTTTTGTTTTCTGGCTTAGTTTCAACCAAAATGGACGAATGCTAATAATAGTAATAGTATTAATAATTGTAAATGGCCATTGGTCACACCACCAGTTTGTTTTACTGTAAACTTGGAGGAAGCCTGCGTGCAGAGCAGACTGCTGCTGCAGCACGCTACACACCGACCCCACCCCCCCTCTCCCTCACACCGCCCCCGCCCCCACCCCCCTCTCCCTCACACGTGCGACTAAAGATGAACAAAGCGGCAGGTAAAAAGAGTTCCTCCTCGTGGAACTACTTCGAACTTACAAGTCCAAAGGAAGTTAAATGCAAGCTCTGCGAAAAGACGTTGGTCTATCACAGCTCAACCTCAACAATGCGTTCGAAGCACGCCAAAGAGGTTACAGAGACAGACGCAGCACAGCCGGCCATTACCAACTTCACTTCAAGGCCACGTCGTTGTGATGACATGCTTGTTTGTTGTTTGTCCTGTTAAACATGTTCCAGTAAAGAAAACAACGGAATTCCCTTTTTTTTTTTTCTCCCGCGGGGGGTCGGGGGGGTCGGTCGAATAATCGATTATTATTCGCCAGGGCTGCCGAATAATCGATTTTGATCATGGTCAGTTTCTGGCAACCCTAGTTCTGGTACTGAAGTGAAATGTCTCTTAGCCTTCAGTGTTCCCTATATGCTGTCATTATTTGATAGATAAACATCTACAGGAAAGGGTCTGACCATAAGGAGCGCATAAAGCCAGTAAAACGTTACGTTAGACCAGTAAGAGCAATCAGATTAGGCCAGTGTTCACATGACGAACATTTCTCCAGACATCGCCTCTCTTAGCAATGTTACTATACCTGTTCTACCGTCTGATACGTCTGCACACCATGTCTCCTATCACGTACACGAGAGTTGTTGTTCTTGGATGTTTTTCAAACCAGAGATCAGAAGCCAAGTTTTGTTATTTAAGGTTTTCAATGAGATGTGATGTAACCTTTGAAAAGTGTGTCATAATCCGATCTGTCGTCTTTTGATTGGTCTCCTGCAATAGTTACTAAACGTTGGACTATTGATCTTTATCCAAATACCACTGCTCTATTTACTTCAGTACGGTATGACAGTAGTGAGATGTCTGGTAGCTTTCAGTGTTACCTAATACTCTGTCCATGAATGCTTGAGCAACCTAGCGTTTAGTAACCTTTCGTCATTATTTGAACTAGGGGTGGGCGATATTGAAAAATATGTTATCACGATATTTTCAGGCAGTATCACGATAGACGATATATATCACGATATTTTTTCATGTCGGTTATTATGGTTATTTTTCAAGTTACTTAACAGTACAAGCACCTACAAGGTAACAGAAACTAAAACAAAAAGGAGTAACAGACCAAAATAGCATTTCAAGCTGGTTTTATTTCAGAAATGAATCCCTGAATGAACAAGTGAGCAGTGAACATCAATAAACATGAAAAGGAGGGTAAAACATAACTAAGTAAAACATCAATGAGGAAAAGTCAGTGCCAAACAATTAAAATGTAAACTTTAGAGTAGACTTGAAGTGTAATAAAAGACTTATTAACTGAAGGGAAAAACATAAAACGCCACCGCGTCAGTTATGTCTTTCCACCGTTTGCTAGTCTTTTCATCAGGAGCCCCTTTATGAAATGCCTGCCCTATGGTAGTTTGTTTTGGTGCAGTCGCTGCGGTAGATTGTGCATTCACACGCGGGGGACCTTGCACTCAGTCTCTGCATGCTCTTTCTGGTGCTTGCGTTTGAGGTGGTCTCGTAAGCCCGACGTGTTGCCATCTGTCGCTTTGAAATTTCCTTTTTTGTTTGCTCCGTGTCTGTTGTGTTATATCCAAAATATTTCCATACCACAGACGTAGAGTTCTTTTTGGGGACTAAATCTAATTCTTCTACATCAGAATCTGACTCTCCGTCCATTATTGCTGTGTGTGCAGACTGCCAGCAGTGTATTTTCCCTCGCTGCAAAGAAAGGGGGCGGGGACTTTGGGAGCGTGTCAAACAACTCGGACTGAAGGAAAGCAGAGGTGCGCTGACATTGTGAAATCGATCGGGCTTGATATATGGTGAAATTAAAATCAGTAGGTGAGGCTGGGGGAGCGGGAGGGGAAGAGGCTCTCCGTCCGCTGTCATAGCCCCCTGCGCGGCGCACGGAGAGCCTCTTCCCCTCCCGCTATTTTTTCAAAAAAAAATTGCAATTTTTTTTTTTTTATCACGATAGGACGATATCTCTGAAAAAGCATATCGTGGAGACCTAATATCGTCACGACGATATATATCGTCATATCGCCCACCCCTAATTTGAACTTAGGTAAACATCTACGGGAAAGGGTCTGACCATAAGGAGCGCATCAAGAGTCAAAAGTAACGTTACACCGGTAAAGACAATCAGATTGTGCCACAAAAAGAACATTTCTCCAGACATTGCATCTCAAAGCAATCTTACTATACCTTCAATACTACGATCTGCACACCTTGCCTTCCATCACGTACACAAGAGTTGTTTTCTTGGATGCTTTTCGAGCAAGAGATCAGAAGCCAAGTTTGACTATTTAATTAAGATTGTCAATGAGATGTTATGTAACCTACCTTCTGATGGGTCTTCTGGAACAGCGACTGGCCGTCTGAACATCTATCTGTGGCCAAAGAGTAGCGATGTATGTTCTTCAGTACTGTATGAACTGTAGTGAAATGTCTCTTAGCTGTCGGTGTTACTTCTACAGAAGTTAGGCTATCGATGAGGTTGTCAATTAAGTGTTCAGTAACCTTTGAACCTTCTGTCTGAACTTCAGTAAACACCTGAAGGAAAGGGTCCAACTATAAGAAGTGCGTAACGTAAGATAAAAGTTACTTTGGGACAGAAAATACAATGAGCTCAGGCCTGTTCTCAAAACATTTCCTCCAGACATTGCCTCTCAAAGAAACCTGCTGTATTGTCCAATACTACGCTCCTCTCTGCTTGTGTTGGTCTCTAACCACAGTCTTGGGAATTCGAGCGTGAAGACGCACAAAGTTGATGGCTTGGATACTCAATAGTAGAAATGGCGCTCAATCAAAAACCATTTGTTGCGTCTTGGAGAGAAATATATAACTATTGGATGCTTACGGTACGTCCACACAGCAGCTTTTCAAAAGTCTTAAATCTTGGAGCTCAGCGTGTCTGACAGCTTGGGGATTTTTTGCGACCAACAACCAATCACATGAATCTCCCGCCCCCGACATACAAAGCAAAAAACCCCGGGGATTTTATGTGAGCAATATATATATATATATATATAAACTCCCCAAACAGGCGAAACCCTACCAGTTTCCCCACTGCCTCTGCCACCTCCCTCCATGCTGGTTCCTCCGGTTTGTATCCCGGTAATAGTTCTGGTCGTAAAGAACCGGGTGATTTGCTCCCGTAACTTCTCGTTTGGAATATGAGGAAATGAACTGCGGTCTGGCTCTCCCAGCTTACACGCGGTTTGATTGGCTAGCGCTTCTACCGTCAGATTTGCATACACGTGTTTGATTGGCTGACGCTTCCAGCTCAGCTTCAAAAGTTGAACATTGCTCAAGTTTTGAATCCTGGAAATCTTCGCTTCGCTCCCCCACAATGCAGTTCGGCGAAAAGCGAGGCAAAGTGACGTCATCCCCATTCAAAGTCAACGGGCAGAGAAGCGTTGGGAGATTCTTCTAAAGCTGCCGTGTGGACGTACCGGTAGGCTAAACATAATATGCAGTTGCAGAAGTTTCACCGCGATCTGTGTCCAAATAGCACTGATCTGGTTCTTGTACTGTATGATTGTAGTGAAAGGTGCTGCCTCGACTCTGTCCATGAATGCTTGCACCCCAAACTGTTGTACCAGCTGCGTGTTAGTTGAAGCGAACACAATTAAACTGGTTCTTTGGATGTTTTTCAAGAGATCAGAAGCCAAGCTGTGTTGCTTAAGGTCGTCAATGTGACATTTGAAATGTGTGTAATTATATGAACTTCAGTAAACGTCTAAATAATAATAATAATAATAATAACTTTATTTATATAGCACCTTTCATACAGGGGATTGCAGTTCAAAGTAGGGTTGCCAGAAACTGACCATGATCAAAATCGATTATTCGGCAGCCCTGGCGAATAATAATCGATTATTCGACCGACCCCCGCCCCCCCTCTCCCTCTCCCTCACACATTGTTGAGGTTGAGCTGTGATAGACCAACGTCTTTTCGCAGAGCTGGCATTTAACTTCCTTTGGGCTTGTAAGTTCGAAGTAGTTCCACGAGGAGGAACTCTTTTTACCTGCCGCTTTGTTCATCTTTAGTCGCACGTGTGAGGGAGAGGGGGGTGGGGTCGGTGTGTAGCTGCTGCAGCAGCAGTCTGCTCTGCACGCAGGCTTCCTCCAAGTTTACAGTAAAACAAACTGGTGGTGTGACCAATGACCATTTACAATTATTAATACTATTACTATTATTAGCATATATATATTTATATATATTTTGGTTGAAACTAAGCCAGAAAAAAAAAAAATAATAATAATAAAAAAAAAATAAAAAAAAATAAAAATAAAATCGATTTTTAAAAATAATATTCGATTATGGAGACTGTAGCGAATATTCGAATAATCGAATAATCGCTGGCATCCCCAGTACAAAGCTACGTTAGACCGGTAAAGACAATCAGATTGGGCCAGTTTTCACATAAAATACATTTCTCCAGACATTGCCTCTCTTAGCAGCGTAACTTTACCTGATCCACCCTCCGATACTGCGCTCTGAAGGTCATGCCTTCAAGCAAGAGATCAGAAGCCAAGTTTTGTTTTTTAATTAAGGTTTTCAATGAGATTTTATGTAACCTTTTAAAAGTGTGTCATAATCCGATCTGTCGTCTTTTGATTGGTCTCCTGCAATAGTTACTAAACGTTGGACTATTGATCTTTATCCAAATATCACTGCTCTATTTACTTCAGTACCGTATGACAGTAGTGAAATGTCTGGTAGCTTTCTTACTATTATTAGCATATATATATTTTGGTTGAAACTAAGCCAGAAAAAAAAAAAAATACATAAATAAAAAAAAATATATATATAAATAAAATCGATTTTTAAAAATAATATTCGATTATGGAGACTGTAGCGAATATTCGAATAATCGAATAATCGCTGGCATCCCTAGTTCAAAGTGCTTTACATCAGTAAAAAATAAGACATAAAATAAGTGTAAAACAAGCAGCTAGAGCATAAAGTGGGATAAAATAATTAAAAATAAAAACATGGGGAATAAAACATAGCGAAATAGTGCAGTATAATAGTGTAAAGTCAGTAAAATGCTTTTGGTAAAGAGATTTAAAAATGCCTGATGTTTTGGCTTCCCTAATATTGTTGGGTAACGTGTTCCACAGTTTTGGGGCGTAGTTTACAAAGGCTGCATCACCGACCTTCTTAGGACTCTTTCTGGTGACCTCTAACAGACCTGCATCTGATGATCAGTGTTCTGGCAGGTGTGTAGTTCATCAGAGAGTCAGCAGCTGGGTCCTTGTCAATTTAGAGCTTTGTATGTGAGGAGAAGCACCTTCAAATCACTTCTGAAGGTTACAGGAAGCCAGTGTAGAGTAGCTAAGACGGGACTAACGTGTTCCCTCCTTTTGGTATTCGTCAGTAGTCCAGAGACCAGTGAATAGTGCATTGCAGTCGTCGAGGCGGCTGGATATAAAGGCATGCATTAGAGGAATTAAAGGAACTTGTCGAACAGTAGGGAGTGCCTCAGGGCCAGGAGCCAGTCAAAAGTTATTCAGGGCCAGTAAATAAAGTACATTTTGTTCCAGATATTTAAGAAGGTTTGGAACGCTGCCACATCTCCATGTTGGCTACGAACTGGAGTAACATATCAGCCTGTGTTGCAGTTGCTCCTGTTCACACAGCACTAAACGCACCGCTTGTCTGGTGTCGATAGCTAGCTGTGCTACCCGGATGAAATTCAAACGTGTGTCAGATATTAATTGCTTTTGAGCAGAAATAAGAAGTGATGTTGTTTTTGGGTAGTGAGTGAAATGGGCTCTGTTATGAGTTATTGAAGAAGACATGTAAAGGGTTCATTTATTTAAAACGTGTGTTGTTTCCTAATTACACGTGTGAACATGTTTTAATTGCATTAATGCTGTTGTCTTTGAAGTTATGAAGAAATAAACCTTTACAAATATCTAAATCAATGTATGTATAGTGTACTGAGGGAAGTGGATTGACTTTCTGTACTGTAAATACACTGAACAAAAATATAAACACAACACTTTTGTTTTTGCTTCCATTTCTCATGAGATGAACTCAAAGATCTAAAACATTTTCTATAAACACAAAATAACCATTTCTCTCAAATATTGTTCACAAATCTGAAAGAATGTGTGATAGTGAGCACTTCTCCTTTGCCGAGATAATCCATCCCACCTCACAGGCGTGGCATATCAAGATGCTGATTAGACAGCATGGTTATTGCACAGGTGCCTTAGGCTGGCCACCATAGAAGGCCACTCTGAAACGTGCAGTTTTGCTTTATTGGGGGGGTCTGGGGGGGTCCGGAATACCAGGCGGTATCTGGTGTGAAGGGTAGGGGTAGGGGTAGGGTAATGTTGTGAATCGAGTGGCCTGTGTTCGTCGTCCATAACATACGCCTGCCCATACCATAACCCCACCACCACCATGGGCCACTCGATTCACATCATTACCCTAACCCAGGGGTCTGCAACCTTTTTGACCAAAAGAGCCATTTCGCTCCTTTTTCCCAAAAAATGTGTTGTCTGGAGCCGCAAAACATATTTCATAGTTTTTTATTGTTATATCTGACAAAAACTACAGTTTTTTTGCATTTATTAGGCTATTTATTACATGATATAAAACTGTTAACCTCTAATAAGAAACAAAGAACTCTTATAAGGAGAATTAAAAATAATACACAGGCCTACTTTAAAATAAATTAAACACCGCACTTGGGGAGTCCTCTGCACATTTGAAGGGGAAACAAATATTATTAAATGGGCCCACTTTGAAATAAATAAAACATATATCTGCACCCTAAAAAGAGTTAAAGGTAAGAATGGAGAAACCAGCTCGAGTGCGCTAGAATTTGAAAGTACACAACCAGAGAAAATCTGCCACTTCCTCACAGAGCCCCTCCAACACACACGAACGCACACATGACCAATGAGGGCACGAGATCAGTCTGTGCCCCGATGGAAGGCTGACAGGCAGGTAGGCCGTCCAGTTACTTTAGCCGGCTCAGATGATTGGTCGTGCTTTTTACAGCGCCACGGCTTCCAGAGATTAATTTTTGTATGTATTTTTTGTCAAAGCACTTCAGATATTCATTGCTATCGGGACGTTAAGAGCATTCCATGGAATATAACAAAGTGTTTTCTGAAATAAATGACATACCCCATTGAATTATGACTGAAGGTCGTCAGCTGGCTTCCTCTCCCGTGTTGTTCCTCGATACGTAAAGGCTGCACCACCGTTGACAACTTCTCTCTACATATCAGACATACCGGTGAACCAGCATCGTTTGCTGTGAAAGCAGACAACTCTGTCCACGCAGAATTAAATCCTGTGTTCCTCCGGTACTTTTCTTTGATGTATCCATAGTTCGCTCATCGAGCCGGGGGTTATTCGCCTCCAAGAAAAGGCGCTCGCGTGGGACCGTAGCAGGACGTGACGCATATTTTAGTTGACCTAATTAAAACCGTTTTGTTTTTTATTTATGTGTCACAGTATCACCTCAAAATACAACATACGAAACATTTTCAACCATGCAACAAAATATAAATAGTCCTACAAATACTTTTATTTTATTTCATTTTTGTCTAAGCTCAAGGGAGCCAGAGCAGAGGGCTTAAAGGGCCGTGGGTTGCCGACCCCTGCCCTAACCCTAACCCTAAGAATCTGTGATGTGGTAGGGTTAGGGTAATGATCTGACACATGATTGAATTTCATCCGGGTAGCACAGCTAGCTATCGACACCAGACAAGCGGTGCGTTTAGTGCTGTGTGAACAGGAGCAACTGCAACACAGGCTGATATGTTACTCCAGTTCGTAGCCAACATGGAGATGTGGCAGCGTTCCAAACCTTCTTAAATGTCTGGAACAAAATGTTCTTTATTTACTGGCCCTGAATTACTTTTGACTGGCTCCTGGCCCTGAGGCACTCCCTACTGTTTGACAAGTTCCTTTAATTCCTCTAATTCATGCATTTATATCCAGCCGACTCGACGACTGCAACGCACTATTCACTGGTCTCCCCAAGGAAGCTATTTGAGACTCCCGCTCATTCAAAACTCTGCAGCTAGACTACTGACGAATACCAAAAGGAGGGAGGGAAGTCCCGATCACCTTTTTTTGCTCCCGATCCGATTCCGATCATTTGATTTTGACAATCTGCCGATACCGATTTTTCCCGATCCGATCTTTATGCAATGCATAAGAGAAAACAAAGATAACGGCTGGTCATCCAACGCGATGAAGTCAGCTATCTTGGCTGTTCTTGTGTTGGCCTTTTCTCTGTTCTGGGGCAGTTTCTCTGTCATTTTGAAAGCCTCTGAAAGTGTCGGTTGTTTCAGTGCCGTTACCCGAGAGGCCGCTGTGTACTCGCCGTGTTGTTGTTGGTGTTTGTTTCTCAGGTGGCGTGTTAGATTGCTCGTGTTGAACGTAGCTCTGTTCTTTCCACTATCACAGATTCTTTCAGATTTGTGAACAATATTTGAGAGAAATGGTTATTTTGTGTTTATAGAAAATGTTTTAGATCTTTGAGTTCCTCTCATGAAGAATGGGAGCAAAAACAAAAGTGTTGCGTTTATATTTTTGTTCAGTGTAGTTTATAATCCCATTTATTCTGTTCTTCTAAGACATTAATATTTGGCTCTTCAAATCACATTCGGATATTAATATGTAGTGTTCATTGCTCTGAAGGACAGTGAATATCTTCGAGCTGAATCCTGTCATAGTGGTAGCATAATAGCTCTCTCTCTGGACGGACTGACTCCCTGTGGACGCATTTAAAGACATTCCTCAGCTCCCTGAACAATGCAGGACGGCACTGTTTATTGACTCGCTGTGTATAGGGACATGTGGGTGTAGTCTTAACCACTCCTCCTAACTCATGGACGCACAGAAAGAAGTACTTCAGGATTTATCAGCGATACATTATAGAGGTGTTGTAGTGACGTTGGTATAAGAGTTGCTTGATGAGTGTGAGCTAAACTAGGGCTGCACCATTTGGGGAAATAATTTTTCTGACAGATATTGCGATATTTGTTTTTAAGCGACCCAACGGAAGTTTATTGTAAAATGCGGCCATGTCTCCGGCTAAGAAGGTCGTATCAACGTCCCGTCTCTAGCACCCCCGCAGCCCGAGCTACGAGTGAAAGAACTAAACGTACAGGAAACTTCCGTTGGGTTGCTTTAAAGTCGAGCTTCAGTTTGAGATTCTCCCTGTGATAGAAACACGTGATGGAGCGTCACTGACCTGACTCAGAAACCATCAGAAGCTCCACTGGAAGCCATCTGGAAAGGGCAGGCACTTTCAAGAGCACTTGGCAGGTGATTGGATCAATCTGTCTATCACCTTCTATCAGGGGCCACTTCTGATTGGTTAACAATGGCTAGTACACGTGGAGCACAGCACTTCTGATTGGTGTGGAGGACTGACACACAAGAAGAACATCGCAGGCTTTGCGATTTTGAATTGCATCATTTAAAATCACGATTTAGATTTAAAATCGATTAATCGTTCCGCCCTAAGCTAAACAGCTGCCTTCAAATCAGAAACAGGACACTCTGCATCTTATACCTCTCAACTATCCTGACAACTGGAGTGTAATAACACTACACTGTAACATGTTGTGTCCTGTCACCATCGATATATATCATTATGTATCTAGTACACTTTAATATATTAATTTTATATAGCGCTTTTCTGAACCCAAAGACGCTTTACATTTGGGAGGGAGGGTAGACAAACAAAACAAAAACAAAGACAGAACCAAAAAGAGACAAAACACAACAGAAAAGCAGTCAGGAGGAAGTTGGTTGAGAGGGGGCGGGGCTTATGGATACAGAGTTGAAGAGGTGGGTTTTGAGGCGGGACTGGAACAGGGTGAGGGACTCAGACTCACGGAGGTCTTGGGGGAGGGAGTTCCAGAGCTTCTACTAGAGCTTCTACTAGATAAAGTGTATCTAGTACACTTTAATGTAGGGAGAGGATTTTTTTAAAGCAGAGTCCTTCTCACACAGCACGTCCAACCAACACTCTTCTATCAGGAGAAGCGTCCTGCCGCTTCAGAAATAATGCAAATATAAAAACACAATTTCTTGGTGACGTTCAGGATTATAAAGATGAACAACCGTCTCTGTTGCCGAGTTAGTCGTCGTGTTTGTCAGTGTATCTGAAATGACTAGGTTAGCTACGTTAGCTAGCTAGCTTACAGCAGATCAGAAGGAGTCATGTGACCACATTGTTAAAATAAGCCCGTAACACATTTTAGGTACGTTTCCAACGTTTCATCTGCATGTTTCTCCTGATGGACATGCTTTGGCTCGTTAGCTCCCGTTAGCCACCGTAGATATCTTTGAGTGATGGGTTTGTAAACAAAGTAATGTTTGTAGATGGAGAACCATAACGTAATATTCGCTGCTGATTACTACCGAATATCCGGAGCACGACAAATTGTATTCGGGACAGCCCTACTACCTCAAATTTCTAATGGTGAGTTATACGGTTTGTATCTTTGATAAAGCAGCCGTTATTGAAGACGAAAGAACAACAGCTGATTCCAAGCTCCTTCACGGTACCGTATGTCAACATGAAAGTATGTGTTGCTTCTTCGCTGTGGAAATGTGATCGTCACGAAGAGGCAGAACTCTTGACCAACTGGTGGGATGTTTGGCCGGCTGCTAATACTGTACTGAGCAGCTGTCAGAAAGACTTGCAATCCCTTCTGGTGTGTTTCTGTCCAGTTCTTTCAATACAGCACTTAATTATCTGACAGGACAATCCCAGCAGTGTTTTAAAACCCTGTATTCAACCTCTATCTAACCAGAAACAAGCCGTTACTGGGGGATTATATTCATGTTGCAATGCCGAACTAGGGCGATGCAGCGATCTGGCCAAGAAGGCAGGTGTCATATTGACATCCAATAAGATACGAGCAATACATACGAATGTACAGGTAAATAGTCACATGCAAGATCCATGCAAGAAGTTCAATGTGCGTTTGATAGGGATTCTGCATGTTAATGAATATCATCATGAAATACAATATGTAAATATTCTGGAGTTCCATGCACAGTCCCTAAAACAGAAACTTACAAATGATAATATACAAGTTGGAGTAATAACAGACATTAACACAAACAAAGGCCAATGCATCCGAGCTAGGGCTGCTCGATTATGGCAAAAATCATAATCTCGATTATTTGGGTCAATAATTGTAATTGCGATTATTAAATGCGATTATTCATTGACTTTGAAAACATCCATTTATTGTACTTTAAAACAATACAAATAATAATTTGAACGTTTTAACTGTTGAATATACGTTCAGGGTAATCAACTGAAAAACAAATACAAAATAAATTATACATTCATGTCTACATTTAAATAAATAATATCGAAATAATAAATACTAGTGGTGCACGATAATTATCGGACCGATATTAGGAATGATGACGTCATCCCGATAAACCCGATAACAGTATTAATAGCCCCGATAATATACAATATATTTTTTGGGTAAAGAAAGAGATCCAGCGGTGTGGGTGGGTTGGGATGAGGGGCGCTTGTTTTCCACTCGGCTCCTCCCGCACAGCCAGTACTGTGGTGTTAGTGGTTTAGGAAGAGGGGAGTTCTTCGCAAAGCCAGCGCTCCCTAACTCGTGCCTGGCTGTGACGTAAACGGTGAGCGGCCGTGAAGCCAGGACAGCAAACAAACATGTCGTCGGTAGTATGGGACTATTTCAAAGTTTCAGAGTGAGACAGTTCGCTTGCTATTTGTATTAACAGATGCAGACGTTCCACGAGGAGGGAAGAAGGCAGCGAGCTATAATACTTCCAACCTGATTAGTCGCCTGAAACATCGCCATGGCGACGATGGTGTGTTAAAAGCGTACGAAGACGCCTGCGCTGCTAAACTAGCGGCGAATCCAAAGCCAGCTGCAAAGGCACCGGGGCTTTCACCTATCCACGAGGCTTTTGAGAAAGGAGGAGTTTTCCAGAGACGACCCCAGGGCTAGTTTTGTTCATAGTGTAATGCTCATGTCCTTTGCTCACTACTAGTCTCTTTTTACCACCAGGTGTGCAAAAACTACAGGTACATTTAATATTATAGATATTAGGAATGATGACGTCATCCCGATGAACCCGATACCAGTATTAATAGCCCCGATAATATACAATATTTTTTTTGGGTAAAAAAAAGAAAAAAGATCCTGCGTTGTGGGTGGGTTGGGATGAGGGGCGCTTGTTTTTCACGCGGCTCCTCCCGTTTTGCCAGCACTGTGGTGTTAGTGGTTTAGGAAGAGGGGAGTTCTTCACAAATCCAGCGCTCCCTAATATTTCGAACCTGATCAGTCACCTGAAACATCGCCCTCGCTACGATGGTGTGTTAAAAGCGTACGAAGACAATAATGCAATACAGTGTGTGTGTGTGTGTGTGTGTGTGTGTGTGTGTGTGTGTGTGTGTGTGTGTGTGTGTGTGTGTGTGTGTGTGTGTGTGTGTGTGTGTGTGTGTGTGTGTGTGTGTGTGTGTGTGTGTGTGTGTGTGTGTGTGTGTGTGTGTGTGTGTGTGTGTGTGTGTGTGTGTGTGTGTGTGTGTGTGTGTGTGTGTGTGTGTGTGTGTGTGTGTGTGTGTGTGTGTGTGTGTGTGTGTGTGTGTGTGTGTGTGTGTGTGTGTGTGTGTGTGTGTGTGTGTAATAAAAAAAAAAAAATTAATAATAAAAAAATAATCGTAATATTTCGATTACGTTGTTTTTGTAATCGTTGAAGCCATAATCGTAATTGCGATTTAAAATACGATTAATTGAGCAGCCCTAATCTGAGCAAGAACTACCCACCTTAGTTTAAAACCAGAGACGAGGGAATCTAATTTACGGTAACCCCGCATGCTGCTTATAAAACCAGATCATCTTCTAATCTAAGTTACCTCAGCATCTGAGTAATGGAAAGCAGGAGCAACAACACAATGCATTCTCTCCATACCTGCATCCGGACTCTTCTATCGTCTTATTTTCATAACATGGCTCCATCGGTATCCTGTTTTCAATCCGCTCGTTCTGATCGATTCTCACCACCAGAATACGGACTCATCACTTTTCTCAAAGGATCAACAGACGAGCTTTGGTTGGAGAATGTAAACTCTTCGCTGCAGGGCTTTACGAAGCTCAGTGAATACTTTCTTTCATTTGCTTCAATGTATGCGATGTTCCTCTGACCTCCCGTCACGGCGCGGTGACTCGAGGTCATTCATTAGAGACACTGAATGGAGAATGTTCTGTAAAGATGATATACACCTGAACACCTGAACATCAGCAGGAGAGAACTCTTTAAAGTAGAGACACTACATACTGATATACACCTGAACATCAGCAGGAGAGGACTCTTTAAAGTAGAGACACTACATACTGATATACACCTGAACATCAGCAGGAGAGGACTCTTTAAAGTAGAGACACTACATACTGATATACACCTGAACATCAGCAGGAGAGAACTCTTTAAAGTAGAGACACTACATACTGATATACACCTGAACATCAGCAGGAGAGGACTTTTTAAAGTAGAGGCACTACATACTGATATACACCTGAACATCAGCAGGAGAGGACTCTTTAAAGTAGAGACACCACATACTGATATACACCTGAACATCAGCAGGAGAGGACTCTTTAAAGTAGAGACACTACATACTGATATACACCTGAACATCAGCAGGAGAGGACTCTTTAAAGTAGAGACACTACATACTGATATACACCTGAACATCAGCAGGAGAGGACTCTTTAAAGTAGAGACACTAAATACTGATATACACCTGAACATCAGCAGGAGAGGACTCTTTAAAGTAGAGACACTACATACTGATATACACCTGAACATCAGCAGGAGAGAACTCTTTAAAGTAGAGACACTACATACTGATATACACCTGGACATCAGCAGGAGAGGACTCTTTAAAGTAGAGACACTACATACTGATATACACCTGAACATCAGCAGGAGAGGACTCTTTAAAGTAGAGACACTACATACTGATATACACCTGAACATCAGCAGGAGAGGACTCTTTAAAGTAGAAACACTACATACTGATATACACCTGAACATCAGCAGGAGAGGACTCTTTAAAGTAGAGACACTACATACTGATATACACCTGAACATCAGCAGGAGAGGACTCTTTAAAGTAGAGACACTACATACTGATATACACCTGAACATCAGCAGGAGAGGACTCTTTAAAGTAGAGACACCACATACTGATATACACCTGAACATCAGCAGGAGAGGACTCTTTAAAGTAGAGACACCACATACTGATATACACCTGAACATCAGCAGGAGAGGACTCTTTAAAGTAGAGACACTACATACTGATATACACCTGAACATCAGCAGGAGAGGACTCTTTAAAGTAGAGACACTACATACTAGGGCTGCACGATATTGAAAAAAACTGACATTGCGGTTTTTTGTTCCGCTGCGATATATATTGCGTTTTTTTTTAACCTGTTAAGCCCCAAGGTCCCGGCGGGTACTTTACTTTTTTTTTTTCACGATACTGTGTCTCAGGGGATCTTAATATTTAAGAACCTATTAATGTGTTATACCAGATTAACGGGAATAATCTCAGCTAACTGACGATACAAACCATTTCTACCAAAACAAAACACAAGTCTCATAAGAAGCATCTAAATGACCCCTGAGCGAAAAATGCTAACAGACTTTGGCACAGAACTCAAGATAAAAGTACCCTTATTACTTATCGTAGCTGCACATACAAGATATCCGATTAAAGCTGAGGTTCCACAGATTATTTAAGTATATAGTATCATCACTGCACGATCCGAACTCGCGACAGGGGAAGCAAACACATACATCACAACACGTACCTTTACGGAGCTTCTAGGGGAGATGTCTCACCGTAAGGCAAGGCAAGGCAAGTTTATTTATATAGCACTTTTCAACGCAAGGCAATTCAAAGTGGTTTACAAAAAAAAAAATGAAAGACATTAAGCATTAAAAAAGAAAAGCTAATCAAATAAACATTAAGGAAAAATACATGGATAAAAGTTACAGTGCAGTTTAAGATATGAATAGTTCAATTAAAAGCAGCGACAAAAAGAAAAATCTTCAGCCTGGATTTAAAAGTAGTAAGAGTTGCAGCGGACCTGTAGGTAGCTGTCAATCTGATCAAAAGACGTGTTCAATGGCATTAAAACGAGAAAAAAACGCGTCTGAATCGCTTAATCCATAGGTTGATAATGTATCTGTGGCTTTGAAGCAATTGTTTATAATCCATAATTCCATTTGTATGTAAAGATCGGAGCACAAAAGTTAGCTGCTAATGGTAGCCACCATTAGCTGCTGCTTCCGGTCTTGGCTACGCAGCAGTCGAACACCATAGACCTGGTTCCCAACCTTTCTTTACCAAGGCACCCCTGAAAATATTTCTCGACCCCAAGGCACCCCAACTTTTTGTAGATTTAAAAACCACTTCAGAGCTTAAACTAAAAACAATAAATACACCATAAATTGGTTTTCAAATGTGTATTTAATTGAATAGAACATTTTATAGAACAAATACTGTATTCACACATAATAACAAGAACCAGACTAAAAATGTCAACACCATTTCTATGATGAATTCCATATTATAAACAGGCTCTTTTGTTTTGGCTGAAAATAGTAGGCTGTGTAAAAACACGAATACATATCAATACAGTTATTATTTTACATTTGGATTTGAAAAGAGGCAGTTATGATCACTTAGATTAAATAATAACGTAATAGAATTGGAGGGATGAAACAATGCCCTCTGACCTGACTGTGGTCATGTGACTCAACCACATCCCAAATATGAAACATTCTGCATTTCGCTATCCAGATAATACTGATTGACAAAATCATAAATCATATAAGAAAGGCACACAAATGAACGTCCAAACACAAACATTTCTCAGACCGTTACCAAGACGTAGTTCCCCGTGCTTCAGTTTCAGGGAGCGGTCCATAGATAGCTCTGCGAGTTCACCCTGAGCTCTGCTGTTTAAACTTGTGGCTGATATTAGTGAGGATTAAACGGATCCCGGAGCCAATCGAAGTCTTCATTCATAGGAGGGAATATGACTCAGACCTCTCCTCCAGCACTCGCTACAACTTGTAGAAACATGCTGTCTTGTGCGCTCGGTCACTGGATGTCAGCGGAAACATTTCAATGTTTTTCTTGGCGACTTTATTTTGCCACAGTCTTAACTTGGATCGGAAACCGTGTGTGTGTCTGTGGCGGTCAGGATATTCTCATTCTTCCCTTGCATTCTGATGTTGAGGTCATTGAGGAGGCTACAGATATCTGCCAGATATGCAAGCTTAACCCACCCCGATTCATCATCCATGTGTTCTCTGTAGTCGTGCTCATTTGCACATGCAACAAGTTCGTCGCGGAGCTCGTCGACACGGGACAGCACCTCGCCCCGTGACAGCCAGCGGACCTCCGTGTGCAGGCCATGCTGCTCAGCCCCCATCTCATTGCACAATGTGCTGAACAACCGCGACTTCAGCGGACGGGACTTGTTCACTATTTTCACAGCTTATTCTAATACTGCAGAGAGGTCTGGTGGCATAGCTTCTCGGTGTAACGTGCAGTGGGTTATCTGTACATGGGGATCTACCGGTCTCACTTTATTTACAAAGCCTTTCACCCGCCCCGTCATTGAGGCAGCCCCGTCGGTGCTAATGCTGTGGCACCCCCCCCAGTTTAGACCCTGTTCTGTCAGGTATCAGCTGTGGTCTTGTACATTTCCTCTCCGGTTGCATGTGTGTGTAACTCTTTGCAAAAAAAAAGTTCTCCTCAATGGATTCTCTGTCAACGTATCTCACGTTGACAGAGAGTTGCAGAGCGATTTGCCACTTCTCTGTATCTGTTCAGTTCGGACAGTTTCTATGTCGACTGACATGTCATCGATGCGGCGTTTGATTGTATTGTTGGATAATGGAATGTTATCGATTTCATTTCATTTCATTTCAAACCTTTATTTATTCAGATTGGTCCATTGAGATCATAGATCTCTTTTTCAAGGGAGACCTGCAGCATATAGGTTCCACATGAAACATAAAACAATAAAGGACATTATACATTATATTTACAGGATACATAGTTATAGACATTTACAAGTGCCCATTGTATCAGCAAGCATTTCATTTAGCCTAGCTTTAAAAACATGCAGAGGAATGAGATCGCTCAGTTTCAATTCTTGCTGAAGATTGTTCCAGCAAGTGGAGCTGCACATAAAAGCTGTCTTACCTAAGACAGTCCTTGCTCTCGGCACATCTAACAAGACCACATCATGTGACCTCAGACAATAGCTGCTTGCAACTCTCTGTGTTATCAGAGAGCAGATATAATACGGGAGTTTACCCAACAAAGCTTTATAGATAAAAGTGTACCAATGACTGAGCCTCCGTACAGAGAGTGATGGTAAACCTGCCTTGGTATACAGGGTACAGTGATGTGTAGGCGCTTTACAATTTGTGACAAATCTCAGAGCACTGTGATACGCAGCATCCAATTTGCTCAGGCAACATGGCAGGTGCATTCATATACAACAAATCCCCAGAGTCCAGCACAGGTCAAAGGTCACAGAGCCTTTTCCTGGCCTCAAGCGAGAAGCAGGACTTGTTCCTGTAGAAGAACCCTAGCCTCACCCTCAGCTTTTTAAGCAGGTTATTGACATGAAGTTTAAAAGAGAGACAATCATCAAGCCAGATACCAAGGTGTTTGTAACAGGTAACCACTTCAAGTTTTGTTCCTTGCGTAGTTACAATATCTAAAACAGGCTCTGGAGTCTTTTTAGCTTTAGAAAGAGCATTACCTTGGTTTGATCCACATTTAAAAGAAGCTTTAATTCAGAGAGCTGAGTCTGAATAATGTTAAAAACAGCCTGTAATTTAACAACAGCCTCTTTAATGGAGGGACCTGCACAGAACATCACGGTATCATCCGCATACAAATGTAAAGTAGTTTCATCCACATTATCACCTACGCTGTTAATATATATGGAGAATAAAAGTGGTCCTAAAACAGAACCTTGTGGTACACCATTAGAAATGTTTAACCACTCAGAAGACAGCCCATCAAAGTGAACACATGGGGACCTTTCAGAGAGGCAGTTCACAAACCACCCACTGCATGGCTGGATATGCCAATACTGAGTAGCCTCTGCTTCAAGATGCGATGATCAACGGTGTCAAACGCTTTTGAAAGGTCAATAAACAGAGCTGCACAACTCTGCTTATTATCTAAAAAACTCGTAATGTCATTCACCACTTTCATCGTGGCAGTGATGGTGCTGTGTTGCTTTCTGAATCCTGACTGATGTTTAGACAGGATGTCATGGTTACATAAAAACTCCTTTACCTGTTCACTCACTAGGCGTTCGAGCACCTTCGCCAGAACTGACAATTTAGAGATTGGCCTATAGTTATTTAAAATAGTTGCCTCCCCTCCTTTCAGTAAAGGCAGGACATCCGCTGACTTCCATACTTTTGGAATTGTGTTCGTGCTGAGGGAGAGGTTACAAAGAGTAGTGAGAGGTGGAGCAATAAAATCTACAGCTATCTTTAAAAAGAAAGGTTCTACGTTGTCCGGGCCAGCCGGTTTCTTAGGATCTAACTTGGATAATGCTTCATGAACAATACCAACAGTTAAAGGAGTAAAACTGAAAGGGTTTTCCAGACCACGTTGTTCAGAGTCAAGGATTGGAGCGTTCACAGGAGCCACACAGCCAAACAGAGAGCCACAAGACACAAAGTGCTCATTAAAGCAGTTGAGCATAGTAGCCCTGTCTGATATAGAGCCAGATGCTGTGGTGAGGCACGGAGGTAGCTCATTACGGATATCGCCAGTGGAAATCGATGTTATGGCTTTCCAAAATTTCCTAGGATTATTCAGGTTTTCTGTGGTAACCGACAAATAGTACTTTGATTTAGCACTTTTTATTTGAGATGTGAAGCTATTTCTTAGCTGCCTAAAACGTAGCCATTCTACCTCTGAGCCTGATTTCCTAGCCTTAGCCCAAGCATTATTTCTCTAGCATGATTTCTTTAGTAGCGTCTACCATTACCCTGACCACTTCCTTACATGCCGGTAGAATGAGGTTTTCCACGATAGTGTGGGCCTGTGTTGCCTTGGCGATTAACTCAGCAACCAAATAGCTGGCCTCTCGTGCCAGAGACACGTAGAGACGAAAGCATGCGTTGACTCTGCTTCTCATGCTGTGATTTCAGTCTCTGGAAATACTCAATGTCCTTGGAATTATAAGAAGGATGTGTTGTGCTACGGTCTTGCTAGTTTACTTGGCACCATTCCTTCGTTGGATAATCTTTCTCTGCAGATTAGGCATTCTGGCGTCGGGCAGTCGGCGTCCAGGAGAAACCATACCGAAGGTAGCTTTCGCGGTACTGTCTGCTTTTAGACTTCTTGTGCGCTGCTGTTCCATCGTGTTCTGTCATCCCTGCCCGTGTCGTTGAGGGCTGCGGTGCTTCTTCGTTTATTCTCACTACGTAACGATCCATTTTGTAATTATTTGGCGCGAGGATAAAAAGCTGCTCTGCACACCGTAAACAATGACGGCTGACGTAAATCATGAGAAGTTAAGCAGTTTAATATTTCTGAATCTGAGCAATATATGTTTTATTAGCTTATGAACTCATGTAATAAAATAAAGTGTATATGAAGAGAAGTTTATTAAGTGAGAAAAAAAATTGGAACATAAAAATACGTTTTTTGCGGCACACTTGGACAGCGCACCGGTTGGGAACCACTGCCATAGACTGACTAATACACACATTACCAAATAAGGAGTGAGAGTGACGCGTAGCCAAAACCGGAAGCTGCAGCCTAAAACATTCAGTGTCCTTGAGCTGAGGCCCCGCTACCTTTGAAGGACTTCAAACATGACGGAAATGACTAAGCGTTCACAATCCCTGGCACAAATTATCCCGCGATCAAAATTCTGCTCGTACATTTCACTTGAGTTTGAGGTTTTCTGACTCTGCCTTTACAAGAGTGTAGACTTTTATTTGAGCAGTTCCTTCCTCACAGATCCTCTAAAGCTGTGTTAGTCTTTAAAGGGTTTATTATTGGGTAGCTTCGGCTTTCTGCAGTTTGTTTTGGTGGCTTTGAGTTCAACCTTCGGCTGAGTTATCCAAGGACAGCCTCACTTGAAGGCTCTCCAGCTTTGCTTTGGCTCGTTGCCTCGGTGCCACAGCCACTCATGTTTTAAAGTGTGTGTGTGTGTGTGTGTGTGTGTGTGGTTGTGTGTGTGTGCTCCGCAGCCAAGTCTCTTATAGGACCTCTCTGTGTTTGGCTCCATTCGTATCCTCCGTCCTGATCAGTCAGATCCATTTCCCAAAATAAGAAGCTGCCAGCAGGCTCCAGAGAGAAAGAGGTGTTTCCAGGTGCAGCAGTTGGTGTTCGGCCAAAGAGTATTGTATAATCGGACACATGTAATCTTTATGAACATGCTGACACGGTTAACAGACCATACCAGTCTTCTAGAATATTAACAGTTGCAGTTATATAATACATGAACCTTAACGCTGCGTTCATAAATATGTTTCTTTTTAGGATTTAGCTAAATGAATGATGGCACTTATATAAAAAAATAGGGATGTCCCGATTTGCCCCCGATCTGATTCCGATCATTTGATTTTCCCGATCCAATCTTTATGCAATGCATTAAGAGAAAAAAAGCATTCAAGTTGTCCCTTAAGGTTATTTTTTTATTTAAATGACAGTACCCAACTACCCATCCTATCCAACATGGATATAACTTCTTTTTTTCACAGCAGCATTGGATCAAAACAAAATAAAGCTGATCAGGGCTCGTTAGCTTGCTGCTACTATGAGACACTGCGCTCACTCTGTTGCCAGATTTGAGAGAAATAAGCAACCAGGTCTGAAAACAAGCCCAAAAGAAGCAACACATACATGATGTTGTGTCATTTTAAACCAAAATTAAGGCCTCAGGATGACTTTAAGACGTGAACATGGTCATTTTTGTTTTGTAACATTAAATAAAATAATAAAAATATTTTACAAAAAAAAAAAAAAATCCCGATCTTTTTCTCCCCATTCCGATCTTTTGAAAATCACGTGATTGGATCGGGACATCTCTAATAAAAAAGTATTATCCTAACTATCAGGATGCACAAGTCACATAAAGACTTAGCTTAGCATTAGCCTATGCTAACACAAGCTAAGCGCTATCCTTACCCTGCCAAAACTGTGCTACTTCATATTGTTGACCGTATAAGAAGATGAAATGTCTGTCCGGTGTGTAAACCAATTATAGTGATGGTGTTAAATGGATTTTAGGTATCGGTGGAGACCAACACAGAGCTAAAAGAGAGTGAATATGCAAAATGCATGCTAACAAATCATTTTGAGAAGAATGCTGATGTTGTTGCTTGTCTGCTAGAATCCAATCCAATCCACTTTATTTATATAGCACAGTTTGAAAACAGAGGGTTTGCCAAAGTGCTTCACTATGAACATAACATTATAATAAAATATAATATTACACGAATAGATAAAAAAGGCACACATAAGAATAAATACAAGGCACATAAAGGCTGTGGACAGACAGTAAAAGCATACAAATAGGTATGACACAGCTCAGACTGACTGGTAGGCGAGGGAAAAGAGGTGGGTCTTTAGGCGGGACTTAAAAGCTTCAAGAGTGGGCGACAATTTAACACGAGGGGGCGGGTCGTTCCAGAGCCTGGGGGACTTAGGCTTAGAAGTGTAAATAGTTATAATATATGTTTGTCACTGCGATTTCATTGGTTTAAAAGCACGTTCTTCTGGCCATATATTGCATATTGCTGCTTTGAAATAATATAAGAGTTAACGATGCATTTATCAGCCAAACATGGCTGATTTCATTCCTGGTTAAAGTTGGAGGACTTGAATCTATGCAGTAAAGAGTTTAATGGTGAGGTTAAAAGAACAAAGACATGCTTTAAATGTTATAAAAGACAGGGATCTGAGTCCGACCCGAGGTAAATGGGGACATCCCTCACATTGAAACGATTCACTGAATCACACAGGAGTGGCACGGAGCCACATCTCTGATAGGATCTATATAAAACCGCCAACACATATGAAACAAATTCAAGATGTTGCTTCTGGCAGGGACTATCCCTTCTGTCAGGACGTGGAAAATGTTCTGGAAGCTCCCCAGATACAAAACAAAGATGATTGTGTCAGATGGTAACATGGAAGTGAGCACAACTGAACCACACATGTTCTGCGTGTCGATAATTTGATGCCGGGGTGGGGACTGTAAAGTAAACAGCTGTCTGGGTTTTTGTCGACGCAAGTGTTCGTGCATAAAGAACATTGCGCTGCTGTGATAAGACATTTTCAGAGATACTAATACTGTGCTGAGCAGCTGCCAGAAACAACTTCCCATCGCTCTGGTGTGTTTCTGTCCAGTTCTTTCAATACAACACTTAACTGTGTTTTAATACCTTTATTCCACCTTTATTTAACCAGAAACAATAAATGATTAGGGATTAATAATAATAATAATATATAATATTTTTATAGCGCCTTTCAGGAAACCCAAGGTCGCTTTACAAGTCGGGTAGGGGGAAAAAGGCAGACAGGTTAAGGGGGTGGGGGGGGGGGGGGAGTAGCGGAAAAATAAACCTATTAAACTAACTATACAGTGGGGGGATTACATTTCTTTTGCAATGCCGCACTACGGTGGTGCAGCGATCTGGCCAAGAAGGCAGCAAACTGTTGACATCCAATCAAATACGAGCAACACATACGAACGTACAGGTAAATAGTCAAATGTCATGTCCATGTTCATCAACTGACGAAGTTACATGTGCGTTTGATATGTTAATTATTGTAGATGTAAATATGCTGGAAAAATGCTAATTTACATGCATAGTCCCTAAAACAGAAACTTTACAAATGATAATACACAACTTAAAGTAATAAAAGACATTGTACTTCAGTTCTTAACACAAACAAAGAACAAGAAGACCAGTGCATTGTTGCAAGAAATATATTGTCCCACTTTGATCAGCCATATTTCAGAGATAATGTTACAGGGCAGCACATTGTCGGGTCTCTGCCTCACAAACTTTCTCAGCTACAGAAGTTCTCCGGGGGGGTCCATGTTTTGAATGCCAGAGGTGGGAAGTAGTAGAGTACAAATACTTCGTTACTGTACTTGAGTACATTTTTCTGGTATCAGTACTTTACTCCACTACTTATTTTTCTGACGACTTTTTACTTTCTACTTCTTATATGTTGAACCCAAATACCTGTACTTTCTACTTCTTACATGTTGAACACAAATACCTGTACTTTCTACTTCTCACATGTTGAACACAAATACCTGTACTTTCTACTTCTCACATGTTGAACACAAATACCTGTACTTTCTACTTCTCACATGTTGAACACAAATACCTGTACTTTCTACTTCTCACATGTTGAACACAAATACCTGTACTTTCTACTTCTTACATGTTGAACACAAATACCTGTACTTTCTACTTCTTACATGTTGAACTCAAATACCTGTACTTTCTACTTCTCACATGTTGAACACAAATACCTGTACTTTCTACTTCTCACATGTTGAACACAAATACCTGTACTTTCTACTTCTCACATGTTGAACTCAAATACCTGTACTTTCTACTTCTTATATGTTGAACTCTAATACCTGTACTTTCTACTTCTTATATGTTGAACCCAAATACCTGTACTTTCTACTTCTTACATGTTGAACACAAATACCTGTACTTTCTACTTCTCACATGTTGAACACAAATACCTGTACTTTCTACTTCTTACATGTTGAACCCAAATACCTGTACTTTCTACTTCTTATGGCATCTATGTACTTTCTTTATGACGACCTCAGTCTTACAGTAGCGTGGCCTAGCAACAGCTAAAGCCTGGGAGGCTACTGCATGCTATTTAGCTTAAGCTAGTTGGTAGAAAAATGCCTCCGTTCTCTACAGATGACTTCCACAAACTTATACAGAAGATGGCTGTGTTGGAAATGAAAATGCAACAGTTGGAAGTTAACGTGGAAGTGAATGGACTATGTCGTGGGAATGACACCACTTTACCAGTGTTGCAAAATAATGGAAAAGGGTATGCTAACTCACAGCTAGTTAGCAGCTACAAGGATTCCAAGGAACAGGAGGGCTGTGTACTGGGTCATAAATCTACAAGTGGTGGTCCTCCCTGGAACTCTCTGGGTGCAAAGCCTAAGAGTAAATCATTTCCATGGGATTTGGGAGGACGGATAACAGGCAGAGCCCAGCGCTCAGAAATCTGTGATGCGACCGGCTGGCCTGCATTGTTATCACCCAGGAAGAGCGCCTCTTCAACCCCTAAACAGCAGTGGACAGCTGCTAAAGGGAGAACTACAAAACATCCTCCTAAACCACCAAGTGTGCCAATCCAGAACAGATACGCTCCGCTGACGGAGAGCCGGAGATCTCTTTCTGATGACCTGGACAACCCGTCCTCTTCACACAGCAGGGTAAGGACCAACAGCTACTCCAAAAGCAAAAGGCTAGAGGGAAAGCTAACGACTGGGCCTGAAACTCTGACGGTACGTCCACACAGCAGCTTCAGAAGAATCTTCCACCGCTTCCACCGCTTCTCTGCCCGTTGACTTTGAATGGGGATGACGTCACTTTGCCTCGCTTTTCGCCAAACTGCATTGTGGGGGAGCGAAGCGAAGATTTCCAGGATTTCCAGGATTCCAAAGTTGAGCAATGTTCAACTTTTGAAGCTGAGCTGGAAGCGTCAGCCAATCAAACACGTTTATGCAAATCTGACAGTAGAAGCGCTAGCCAATCAAACACGTTTATGCAAATCTGACAGTACAAGCGCCAGCCAATCAAACACGTTTATGCAAATCTGACAGTAGAAGCGCTAGCCAATCAAACCGCGTGTAAGCAGGGAGAACCAGACCGCAGTTCATTTCCTCATATTCCAAACGAGAAGTTACGGTAGCAAATCACCCGGTTCTTTACGACCAGAACTATTACCGGGATACAAACCGGAGGAACCAGCATGGAGGGAGGTGGCAGAGGCAGGGGGGGGAACTGGTAGGTTTTCGCCTGTTTTGGGAAGTTTATATATATATATATATTGCTCGCATAAAATCCCCGGGGTTTTTTGCTTTGTGTGTCGGGGGCGGGAGATTCATGTGATTGGTTGTTGGTCGCATTTCTCGCAAAAAATCCCCAAGCTGTCAGACACGCCCAGCTCCAAGATTTTCAAGATTTTTGAAAAGCTGCTGTGTGGACGTACCGTGATTGTGGGTGACTCTGCTGTAAGAGATGTAAAAGGTCTGTGTAGTAAGAACAACGCCAAAGTACTCAAGGATATGGTCTCTGACTTGGCTGAGAAGATCCTGCATGTTGGGGCTGAACAGATGATGTTGTGAAACAAGAGTCAGAAGTGCTGAAAAAAGACTATAAATGTTTGTTGGAAACTGCCAGCTCTCAGGCAGAGGTGTTCTGCCAGATTCAGCGGACTGTTTGCACTGAACACCTGGCTTTCAACTGCCTGTCCTGACCATTCTGTTCATTTTAGAACAAGTCAGGAGTGAAATTGTTTATCTCTAACATATTCAACTGCCTGCGTCATCAATCTGTTCCCTCTGCCAAGGGCAAGCGGCAAGAGGAATCAAAACAGGAGAAAGACACAACACATCACTCAGAAAACCCTGAAGAAGTATCACTGCACCGCCTGAGGAATGTTCTGATTATGGGAGACCTATGAGACACACGGAGGAGTCCCCACCGCCCGTCACCCCCCCTGTCAACGCCTTCGAGGATACTCTTTATTCATCCCCCAGCTCTCTCTACTCTCCGCTCACCCATTCACCCTCGCCCTCCCCCCTGGAGTTCGATGACCGCATGAAGGCGACACGCAGGGTTGGCAGCATGTCCTTTACCCCCGCCCCTCAACGACGCCCACCAAAATCACCGAAGCAGAGACGCGCACCATCTCCCCCGGCTTCATCACCATGCCGACCACAATCATCCAAACCAAAACAATACCAGGAAGATGGAAGCAGATTTCCAAACCCCCCTTCCTACAGTGTAGCCCTCACCCTGCCCTCCTATGATGAGAGGAGCAGGGTGGTGGGTCCTCCCTCCCCTTCAAAGCCTGATAAGAATGTGTGTGTACAAAACGCTGCAAACTGATATCTGCTGGGTCCAGGCTCAAGGGCGTATGTCACTCTCAACTCTTTCCAGGAAATGCCGGGGCCCTGCCTGCCAGTAGCTTCGATATCTGTGTTGATAGGTAATAGATTGAGAGCGGTGAATCAGCTTAGATACAGGAAGCGCTCAAACGTTTGTGTGAGTTTATCACATTTAGCAGTGATTCCATGTCAGCCACAGCTTGTTACAAAACACCTGACTGATAGTGTGTTTAACGAACTTAAACTAGCTTTGTTAAATGTCAGGTCTTTGGCAGGAAAAACATTTTTAATCAATGATTTTATCACTGAGCACAATCTCGATTTTATGTTTTTAACAGAAACGTGGATTGAACAAAATAACCGTGCAGCTGTTCTTATCGAATCAACCCCTCCCAACTTTAGTTTTATGAGTCAGGAAAGAATGCATAAGAGAGGAGGTGGAGTTGCTATTCTGTTCAATGATTCCCTTCAATGCAGGAAGACATCGTATGGGAACTTTGATTCTTTTGAATATGTGGCCCTTCAGCTGAAATGCTCCTCTCGAGCTCTGTTCCTAAATATCTACAGACCACCCAAATACTGTGCAAGCTTTTTTGATGACTTTACTGAACTGCTGTCTATAGTATGTATTGACTTTGACCGTCTAGTCATTGTTGGTGATTTTAACATCCATGTTGACAACCCCCAGGACAGAGGGGCCAAAGAACTGTTTTGTGTTCTTGATAGCTATGGACTGACTCAGCATGTGACGGAGCCCACGCACAATAAGGGGCACACTCTGGACTTAATTATCTCAAAGGGTCTGAATATCTCTAAGGTTGTGGGGACTGATGTTGCGCTCTCTGACCTTATATTATTCCAACAGGATTTTTCAAAGATGTTTTGCCCTGCATGGCCTCAGATCTACTTCATATAGTAAACAAATCTCTTCACTCAGGTATTTTTCCACAGGCCCTGAAAACTGCAGTCATTAAACCGCTCTTAAAAAAGAATAATCTAGATGCTTCAGTAATGAACAATTACAGGCCCATATCAAACCTGCCATTTCTAGGTAAAATCATTGAAAAAGTAGTTTTTCAACAGTTGAGTAATTTCTTGCATTTAAATGACTGTTTCGATGTGTTCCAGTCAGGCTTTCGTCCAAACCACAGCACTGAGACTGCTCTTGTAAAGGTCTTTAACGACATCCACTTAAACACAGACAGTGGCAGAACTTCAGTGTTAGTATTATTAGATCTCAGTGCTGCGTTTGACACTGTTGACCACAGCATATTACTAGAGCGACTGGAACACTGGGTGGGACTTTCGGAAACAGTTCTAAATTGGTTTGAATCCTACTCAAAGGATAGACACAACTTTGTTTCTATAGGTAAATACACATCTGAGTTGACAAATATGACATGTGGGGTTCCTCAAGGCTCCATCTTGGGGCCTCTTCTCTTTAACGTCTACATGCTACCACTGGCTCAGATAATGAAGAACAACAAAATAAGTTACCATAGCTATGCAGATGACACACATTTACATAACAATTTCACCAGGAGACTATGCTCCAATTCAAACACTGAGTAAGTGCATTGAACAAATCAATGGCTGGATGTGTCAGAACTTTCTCCAATTAAACAAAGATAAAACCGAGGTAATGGTTTTTGGAGCCAAGGCAGAACGTTTAAAAGTTAGCGCTGAGCTTCAGTCTGCAATGTTCAAACAGATAGAGCCAGGAATCTAGGTGTAGTCATGGACTCTGACCTGAGTCTCAACAGTCACATTAAAACAGTTACTAAATCAGCCTACCATCACCTAAAGAACATATCTAGGATTAAAAGACTAATGTCACAGCAGGATCTGGAGACACGTGTCCATGCTTTTATCTTCAGTAGACTGGACTACTGCAATGGTGTCTTCACAGGTCTCACTAAAACATCTATTAGGAAGCTGCAGCTGATTCAGAACGCCGCTGCTCGAGTCCTCACTAACACTAAGAAAGTGGATCACATCACTCCTGTTCTGAAGTCTTTACACTGGCTTCCTGTGTGGCAAAGAATAGATTTCTAAATACTGCTGCTGGTTTATAAAGCACTGAATGGTTTAGGCCCAAAATACATTTCTGACCTCCTGCTAAATGATGAAGCATCCAGATCTCTCAGGTCTTCAGGGACTGGTCAGCTTTCTGTCCCCAGAGTCAGAACTAAACATGGAGAAGCAGCGTTCAGTTATTATGCTCCAAGTATCTGGAACAAACTCCCAGAAACCTGCAGGTCCGCTGCAACTCTGACTACTTTCAAATCCAGACTGAAGACTTTTCTTTTTGCCGCTGCTTTTAATTGAACTATTCACATCTTAAACTGCACTGTAACTTTTATCCATGTATTTTTTCTTTTGATGTTTATTTTTATTAGCTTTTCTTTTTAATGACTGATTTTAAATGCCATTTTCTTAATGTCTTTCATTTTTTGTAAAGCACTTTGAATTGCCTTGTGTTGAAAAGTGCTATATAAATAAACTTGCCTTGCCTTACTTGTTGAACTCAAATACCTGTACTTTCTACTTCTCTCATGTTGAACTCAAATACCTGTACTTTCTACTTCTTACATGTTGAACTCAAATACCTGTACTTTCTACTTCTCTCATGTTGAACTCAAATACCTGTACTTTCTACTTCTTACATGTTGAACTCAAATACCTGTACTTTCTACTTCTTACATGTTGAACCCAAATACCTGTACTTTCTACTTCTTACATGTTGAACTCAAATACCTGTACTTTCTACTTCTCTCATGTTGAACTCAAATACCTGTACTTTCTACTTCTTACATGTTGAACTCAATTACCTGTACTTTCTACTTCTCACATGTTGAACTCAAATACCTGTACTTTCTACTTCTCACATGTTGAACTCAAATACCTGTACTTTCTACTTCTCACATGTTGAACTCAAATACCTGTACTTTCTACTTCTTACATGTTGAACTCAAATACCTGTACTTTCTACTTCTTACATGTTGAACTCAAATACCTGTACTTTCTACTTCTCACATGTTGAACTCAAATACCTGTACTTTCTACTTCTTACATGTTGAACTCAAATACCTGTACTTTTTACTTCTTACATGTTGAACTCAAATACCTGTACTTTCTACTTCTTACATGTTGAACTCAAATACCTGTACTTTCTACTTCTTACATGTTGAACACAAATACCTGTACTTTCTACTTCTCTCATGTTGAACTCAAATACCTGTACTTTCTACTTCTCTCATGTTGAACTCAAATACCTGTACTTTCTACTTCTTACATGTTGAACTCAATTACCTGTACTTTCTACTTCTTACATGTTGAACTCAAATACCTGTACTTTCTACTTCTTACATGTTGAACTCAAATACCTGTACTTTCTACTTCTTACATGTTGAACTCAAATACCTGTACTTTCTACTTCTTACATGTTGAACTCAAATACCTGTACTTTCTACTTCTCTCATGTTGAACTCAAATACCTGTACTTTCTACTTCTTACATGTTGAACTCAAATACCTGTACTTTCTACTTCTCACATGTTGAACTCAAATACCTGTACTTTCTACTTCTCACATGTTGAACTCAAATACCTGTACTTTCTACTTCTCACATGTTGAACTCAAATACCTGTACTTTCTACTTCTTACATGTTGAACTCAAATACCTGTACTTTCTACTTCTTACATGTTGAACTCAAATACCTGTACTTTCTACTTCTCACATGTTGAACTCAAATACCTGTACTTTCTACTTCTCACATGTTGAACTCAAATACCTGTACTTTCTACTTCTTACATGTTGAACTCAAATACCTGTACTTTCTACTTCTTACATGTTGAACTCAAATACCTGTACTTTCTACTTCTCACATGTTGAACCCAAATACCTGTAATTTCTACTTCTCACATGTTGAACTCAAATACCTGTACTTTCTACTTCTTACACGTTGAACCCTAATACCTGTACTTTCTACTTCTTACACGTTGAACCCAAATACCTGTACTTTCTACTTCTCTCATGTTGAACTCAAATACCTGTACTTTCTACTTCTTACATGTTGAACTCAATTACCTGTACTTTCTACTTCTTACATGTTGAACTCAAATACCTGTACTTTCTACTTCTTACATGTTGAACTCAAATACCTGTACTTTCTACTTCTTACATGTTGAACTCAAATACCTGTACTTTCTACTTCTCTCATGTTGAACTCAAATACCTGTACTTTCTACTTCTTACATGTTGAACTCAAATACCTGTACTTTCTACTTCTCTCATGTTGAACTCAAATACCTGTACTTTCTACTTCTTACATGTTGAACTCAAATACCTGTACTTTCTACTTCTTACATGTTGAACCCAAATACCTGTACTTTCTACTTCTTACATGTTGAACTCAAATACCTGTACTTTCTACTTCTCTCATGTTGAACTCAAATACCTGTACTTTCTACTTCTTACATGTTGAACTCAAATACCTGTACTTTCTACTTCTCACATGTTGAACTCAAATACCTGTACTTTCTACTTCTCACATGTTGAACTCAAATACCTGTACTTTCTACTTCTCACATGTTGAACTCAAATACCTGTACTTTCTACTTCTTACATGTTGAACTCAAATACCTGTACTTTCTACTTCTTACATGTTGAACTCAAATACCTGTACTTTCTACTTCTCACATGTTGAACTCAAATACCTGTACTTTCTACTTCTTACATGTTGAACTCAAATACCTGTACTTTCTACTTCTTACATGTTGAACTCAAATACCTGTACTTTCTACTTCTTACATGTTGAACTCAAATACCTGTAATTTCTACTTCTCACATGTTGAACCCAAATACCTGTACTTTCTACTTCTCACATGTTGAACTCAAATACCTGTACTTTCTACTTCTTACATGTTGAACTCAAATACCTGTACTTTCTACTTCTTACATGTTGAACACAAATACCTGTACTTTCTACTTCTTACATGTTGAACTCAAATACCTGTACTTTCTACTTCTTACATGTTGAACTCAAATACCTGTAATTTCTACTTCTCACATGTTGAACTCAAATACCTGTACTTTCTACTTCTTACACGTTGAACCCAAATACCTGTACTTTCTACTTCTTACATGTTGAACTCAAATACCTGTACTTTCTACTTCTTACATGTTGAACACAAATACCTGTACTTTCTACTTCTCACATGTTGAACCCAAATACCTGTAATTTCTACTTCTCACATGTTGAACTCAAATACCTGTACTTTCTACTTCTTACACGTTGAACCCAAATACCTGTACTTTCTACTTCTTACACGTTGAACTCAAATACCTGTACTTTCTACTTCTTACATGTTGAACACAAATACCTGTACTTTCTACTTCTTACATGTTGAACTCAAATACCTGTACTTTCTACTTCTCTCATGTTGAACTCAAATACCTGTACTTTCTACTTCTTACATGTTGAACTCAATTACCTGTACTTTCTACTTCTTACATGTTGAACTCAAATACCTGTACTTTCTACTTCTTACATGTTGAACTCAAATACCTGTACTTTCTACTTCTTACATGTTGAACACAAATACCTGTACTTTCTACTTCTTACATGTTGAACTCAAATACCTGTACTTTCTACTTCTCTCATGTTGAACTCAAATACCTGTACTTTCTACTTCTTACATGTTGAACTCAAATACCTGTACTTTCTACTTCTTACATGTTGAACTCAAATACCTGTACTTTCTACTTCTTACATGTTGAACTCAAATACCTGTACTTTCTACTTCTTACATGTTGAACTCAAATACCTGTACTTTCTACTTCTCTCATGTTGAACTCAAATACCTGTACTTTCTACTTCTTACATGTTGAACCCAAATACCTGTACTTTCTACTTCTCACATGTTGAACTCAAATACCTGTACTTTCTACTTCTTACATGTTGAACTCAAATACCTGTACTTTCTACTTCTCTCATGTTGAACTCAAATACCTGTACTTTCTACTTCTTACATGTTGAACCCAAATACCTGTACTTTCTACTTCTCACATGTTGAACTCAAATACCTGTACTTTCTACTTCTTACATGTTGAACCCAAATACCTGTACTTTCTACTTCTCACATGTTGAACTCAAATACCTGTACTTTCTACTTCTTACATGTTGAACTCAAATACCTGTACTTTCTACTTCTTACATGTTGAACTCAACATAGCTGCTAGCTATGGGTACTTTTTACTGAAGTACACTTCAAAGCCTCTTTACTTTGACTTGAGTAAAGACATTTAGTCAGTACTTCTACTTTCACCAGAGTATGTTTAAACATGAGTATCTGTTCTTCTACTTGAGTAAAGGATGTGTGTACTTTTGCCATCTCTGTTGACCGGGCAGTAATTATTTACTCTAACACACCTGTGCACATTATGCATCGACGCTTCACCGTAGATATTAAATATGTTGGTAAATGAAATGTCAACAACACCCCGTTGCTCTTCATTCTGGTCCCGACTGCTTCCCTGACAACAACTGTTCAACGAATCCTCTTCTTGGACGGCCTTGAATCCCTAATGATTCTCCCAGCCTTGGTTTCTTGGAGTGAATGTTGTGAAGTTTGGCAAGTGTTTGGCGGACTGTATCACTCTCTGCAGGGTCCTTCATTCTGTCCCTGACTGCTTCCTTGACCCATCAGTTAAAAAACTCCCTTTCCCTGATGGCTTTGACTCTCATGCTTCTCACAGCCTTGGGTCTTACTCAGTTTGGGTAGTGTTTGGCAGACTGTACCACTTTCTGCAGGCGTTAAAAGATAGTCTTCACATTGCAGTGTTCGTGGGGACATCCAGAGTTCCCACAGCTGTTCCTGCGAAGAAAAGAGTGAGAGGTCATTGACCCTTTCAAGAAAAATGTTCCCATACTTGGAATTCATTCTGGGGAAAACCAGGATCCCTGACATTTAAGACATTGGAAAAGATGATTATAGGCAATCAGCAGCACTGGGAAAATGAAAACTGAGTATTGTTTTGATCTTTATTCCAATTAAACGCTTATTGAAGGTTCTTGGTATTGTTAAATCAAGGTTCTGATTATTATAATTGTTCATGTTTCGCTATGGTTAGCTTATTCAAGCCATATATGGATGCAGACATTATGACTGCAACGAAGGACTTGTATGCAACATTTAGAATATTTAGGTATATATGGACATCGTGCATGGACGTATTCTTGTACAGCAGGGGTGTCAAACTCAATTTCATCGCGGGCCACATCAGCATTATGGTTGCACTCAAAGGGCCGGTTGTAACTTTCAGACTATATAAACATACGTATATAAATATTAAATATATATAAAATAATGTAATTACTTTATTGCCTCTGCATTGGAATATTATCGGATAGGGTAAAAACTTCATAAATAACTACGTCTGAAAGAAGAAGCCTAGGGCAAGTCTCTCCAGTGAGAATGTCACAAAATTATTTTAAAAGAAAAGCCAAATTCTGAAAAAAGTGACATTTAAAAAATAAATAAATATATAAATCTAATGTAAGATGCATTGTGGGACATGTAGTTTATGGACATCGTGCATCTGTAAACCGGCATGTAACCGTATAATAAACATATTACATTCTTTCAGAGCTCTTGCGGGCCACATGAAATGAAGCCGCGGGCCGGATTTGGCCCCCGGGCCTTGAGTTTGACACCCCTGTTGTACAGGGACTATATTTGGCTGAATCACAACTGTATTTCACAAAGCCTTTCCACATTTGACTATAAATCACCAGCTTCCTCATAAAACACTCGTAAAATAGTCAAAGCGGATCATCAGACAGACGTTGCTGGAATCAGCTTTACTCTCTCCAATGATCGTGAAATCTACACTGCCCTAAAATAATCAATAAAGAAGTCTATAAACCTTCTGAGAAATCACACACTAACATGTACGCATGCATATACTTCCTGTTCATCATCATGTTTACATGAATTAAAGGAACTCCAGGATTAAACTATTTTGGATTCATGAACATCATCATAAAATATAAAGAAAAATAACCAAAATAAATGCAAAAATATTACAATATATTCCCTTATTAATAAACGATGTGTTGTTGATTTTAAATTCAACATTAAAGTTTGATTGGGGTTACTTTTTTTTATATAAATCTTTTTATTAGTTTTCGCACAGATATCAAACGGACATTTTCAAGACATTACATGTAAAATACTGTGTTTTCCTAGTACAGTTGACAAATAAACACGAACCCCAATACCCCGCAATCTCATTCACACAGACATACAAGGGGGGAAGGAAATAAAAACAAATTAAATAAAGGGTGAATATTAAATAGTATTTCAAAGAAAAAATGGGGGGGGGGGGATGCTCTGCTGAGAATTAAGTATTGGGTTCTTCAGATTGGGGTTACTTTTAATTATCTTTTGATCCATTGATGATGGTTGTTGCATCTCCAGAGAGACGCATTCACTTATTGCTAAACTAACTAACTCGCTGCTGATGTTCTGGTTTTAATTATCTATAAAACTAGTGTTATTTTTATTGTTTTTGCGACTTATAAGGGATTTAAATTTAAGAAATATTCAAATATATTCCCTTGTTAATAAACTATACCTGTATATTATTCTTAAATAATGTCTTTCTTGGAAAATACTTCCTTAGAATCAAACCCTGTCGAGTTAACTCTGAAATAATATTCAAATGACGTTGAAATCATGAATTGACACAACTTAAGCTCAGCAAGTCACATCTGGAACACTAACACTCAATATATGATATTTTAATGTGTTGAAATCAGTGTTCGAATTACCCATTTGCTTTCGGGGGGATTTTTTTATTTTTATTTTTTCAGTGCACATCCTGCTACTAAATATATCACACGCACGCTCTGTTGACTGGCGCAGCAGCGCGGATTCGATCAATTGCTATAAAATCACTCTGCTGCTACAGACGGTGTCTCTACGCCGGCAGCTGTGGCCGTTGTTGAAGCCTCTTCAGGCTCCGCATCGGCAGGCCTCTCCCTCGTGTGGAGCTGTCAAACTCGACCCTAACGCCGCTTACAGCCGGCCGACTAAAAGTTGTTCCGTTCACGTTGTCATTTTTAGACTCCATCGCTTCTTTGCTTGTGAATCCGAAAGCTGCGACGCTTGGCTGATTTCGTTTCGCCATATTTTTTATTACAAAGCCAGTTAGTTAGTTAAAAAAATATCAATATGAACATTTCAAATACTGCGCCGGCATTGCCACCGTAACCATAGCAACGTAAGTAGCGTAAAGAATGCCGCGCCGCCACGTACAGATGGCAACACCCAGAAATATTCACAAATATAAAACAAATCAGAAACTGTTATTTACAGAAACTCAACATTTCTAATCTGTGTGAAACAAATATGCACGATTATTTTGGGCTACCCCTATTTATCTCAAAGTCGGCCTTCAGGGGCGCTCCCTCCCTCTTCGGGGGTGCCAAGCTCCCCCCGGCTCCCCCCCCCCCCATTTCGAACAGTGGTTGAAATCCTTATTTACTTCTTAATTTCCCTATATTTTGTTTCCACGTGAGATCCCAATTGGATTAATAATGCGCTGTCGGCCAGAACAAGCCGTCTCAAACGATGCGATACCGTGTAAAATGGCAAGCAATGATCAACAGCATGAAGCCGTGTTGTTTTCCGTCACACTTCTCTCAGAATATCACAGAGCCAGACTCTCGGCCAGAAGGAAGTAACAGAGAGGAGGCTGTCAGAATTTCTGTTGAGTTTCTCTTCTCTAGCCGTGGACCGTTATGCACGTGTTTTGCATGACGAAAGTTGGCCAATCTTCTTTGTACAAGGAGGTGTACGTTGAGTCATCCGGTGTTCTGCTTTCACTTCTGTCTTTTCTGTGTTCCCTAAACCTGCGAATCAATATCTAGCGTGTCTGTTGGAAGAGCAAAGAAAGACGAGTCCTGCACATAAATGAAGTGTGCAGCCTTCATAACCAAGGCTAACTAACACAAGGTGCTTTAAAGCAAGGAAATGGGGAATCAGAAAATAAGCTGTATGTGATGGTTGATATGAAAGTCACTGTTTGAAGGAAAATGTACGCCGTACACGATTTGTATCATTGTCTTGTAATGTACTGTCGAATGTCATGTTTTATGTTATTTGTGGACCCCAGGAAGATTAGCTGTTGTTATGCACCAGCTAATGGGGATCCTAATAAACAATAAACAATAAAAAATAAAGGTGGGGTAGGTCATTTTGGAGAAAGCAGCTCGAGTGCGCTAGAATTTGAAAATACACAGCCGGAAGAAATCTGCCACTTCCTCACAGAGCCCCGCCTCCAACACACACGGACGCGCACATGACCAACGAGGCCACGAGATCAGTTTGTGCCCCGATGGAAGGCTGACAGGCAGGCAGGCCGTCCAGTTACTTTAGCCGGCTCAGATGATTGGTCGAGCTTTTTACAGCGCCACGGCTTCCACTGATGAGATTTATTAATGGATTTGTTGTCAAAGCACTTCAGATATTCTTTGCTATCGGGACGTTAAGAGCATTCCATGGAATATAACAAAAAGCGTATCTCGAGCCGGTTTCTGAAACGTACCTACCCCGCCTTTAGCGATTAGCTTAATGAAAACTGTCGGCATTATGCAAGCTAAATTGTTCTTGAAGTTCCTGGAAAACCTTGCAAAACAGATCTGAAGTGGTTGTTGTTGCGAAACGACGAGGCACTGTTGAAACACATTTAGCTAATTAGATTTACCGACATCGAAGTAATGAGAAGATTCAGCCTGATTTGGAGGCTGGGAAGTACACACACAGCTTTCGTGCGTCGACCACATGTTCTGAAGAGAAAAGCTGATTCTTTGTCTCATCTTAACCTTTTTACCGCAATTAGTCCTAAGTGTGTTGTCGGTTTACGTCGGATAAACCCTGCCTTCAAATCGGCTTTGGGGTCCGGGAGGAGAATCGGTTTGATCTCAATCTGTTCTGGTTTGAAAATCTCAATCATTTGGAGCACCTGTAAAGTTATTGGTTTGCTGGGAATCTGTTGCTGGGTTTCTTTGCATGTGGTGGTTTAAAAAAGACTCTTGACAGTATGACATGTGCTGAAGACTCGGAGCACATTAAAGCTGTTGTTTTGTGGCTACGATGATTCAGGGATGTGGTCGGCAGCTGTGATTCATAAAAACCAACAAAAGAAAGTCTATATTTCCAGAACGGATGGAAGCGCAGCTGTTTGCAAGATGGCACCCCAAAGTGTTTGATAAGACAAGGGAAAATAAAGAAATGTTTTGTGTTAACTTTATAATTTGTTTTTTTAAATACTACATTGTATTTTTATTGGAGTTAATTCCAACTTTCTGTTCATCCATCTCCAGAGTGTTAAAGGGGACCTATCATGCCAAATTCACTTTTTGATGTCTTCTCTACATCAACATGTGTCCCCGGTGTGTCGGGGAACTCACGCAGCGTCAGAAAATAAAACCCTCTCTCAGTTTCATCACGGCAGCATTTAGTTTAGACGGTAGCTGCCGGGTCCCACATGAGCTCAGACCCCTCCTAAATCTTTATACCCCAAATCAGCACTTTAGAAACAGGAAGTGAAACAGAGGGATATGAGGCATGGCTAGAATGATCTGTTTGGTATTTTGAGCAAAACACTTCATAGACATGTTTTTTGCAAGGGATGCGTTTCCATAGCAACAACCTAAGGAGAGATCTCAGATTTGGCGTAAAGCCGGTGATATACAAGCGAAGTTTGGGGGACGATCGGACCGTGTCCATTGGAGTTACAGCGACATCGTGTTTTATGGCGAGGGATGCGTTTCCATGGAAACGGCATATTACACCTCATAATTGACGTAGAGCTGTGTTAACCTCTATCTGAAGTCTGCTGCTCTGAGCGTGTCAGTTGGAGTGATGACATCACCGTGTGCCATGACACAGGTGTTTATATTTGAGCTAACAGCGTGTCCAGAGATCAAAGGTTTCCATGGTGATCAGTGAGAGGAGAGCATTTTCATTGTTCTGAATGGGAGATAAACCTTTTACATGTGAACGTTTTGTTGAAGAACCGTAACAGATATCGGTGAAATTTCAAAGCGTGAAGCATGTCAAGGAAGTTGAGTATCTGAAGTGTACTTTTTGTTTACTTTCGGGTCAATAATGTGGCTTTTTGGCAGATTAACTAAAGGTGTGCGGCTGCTGTGGTGGGGAAAGGTGAACTTACAATGGGGTTTAATGGAGACATGTGGAGAGTTTTTGTCACTTCATGCCCTCAAGAGGCATTTCTTTTTATTATTTTGCTTAATCTTTTTTATCTTTCAAGCTACGAGATGTTTTCTACGTTTGTCAAGAAAAATTATGTCTCAGGAATATAGGGTTTGGGAATTATGGCAGGTTTAAAAGAAAATATGAAGGCAAAATGAAATCTGTCCTCCACTCTAGCTGTGACAACACACACTCTAAAATCTGAAGAAAACCTATTTACCAAGGTCTGAACAATGTTTAATATCTCTAAAAGTAAGAATCAGATTTAAAAGTTTTGTTACACGAATAATGTCAGAAAGATGTGTAACATTTTAAAGTTGGAATGAGATTTCTGAGTGAAAGTATGAAGGAGTAGTTAGCAGTTGAAGTTGCATGAAGATTGTTGAAAATGTGATGTATTATGGGATGTATCTCTGGAATTATGAAAGTTATGAATGAGAAAAGTAAAGCCATCGATTCCCGACCGAGCTGAACGTTTTGATGTTCGAACAGAGTATCTGCGATGTTCAATGCGGGAGGAGAAGAGGCGCAAAATAACCCGGCGGGATAATAAAGAATTTTGTGCGTAGCGTAACAGATAGTTGGAATACTGTGTCAGCATTCCCACTAAAATATTATATCAAATATTAACAATATAAACAATATCGAATATTCTGGATAATTAAAATGTTCTATACAAATAAGTCATAAACACTAGGGATGTCCCGATCCCCTTTTTTTGCTCCCGATCCGATTCCGATCATTTGATTTTGACAATCTGCCGATACCGATTTTTCCCGATCCGATCTTTATGCAATGCGTTAAGAGAAAAAAAAGGTAACCGATAACGGCTGGTCATCCAACGCGATGAAGTCAGCTATCTTGGCTGTTATTGTTGGCCTTTTCACTGTTCTGGGGCAGTTTCTCTTTCCTTTTGAAAGTCTCTGAAAGTGTCGGTTGTCTCAGTGCCGTTACCCGAGTGGCCGCTGTGTACTCGCCGTGTTGTTGTTGGCGTTTGTTTCTCAGGTGGCGTATTCGATTGGTCGTGTTGAACGTAGCTCTGTTCTTTCCACCACGCGGAACCTCCGCCTTGCAAACATTGCATCTGGCTGTTACACTGCCTTCGCTTTCAATTTCATAATACTTCCAAACTGCTGACATTTCCTCTGTCCCGACTCCCGAGTCACCAGCTGAACGTAGCCTCTCGTTAGCTGGCTGCTGCTATTAGACACTGCGCCCACTCTGTTGCTTTGAGAGAAATAAGCAACCAGGTCTGAAAACAAGCCCAAAGAAAGTAGAAGTACTCAGATCTTGTACTTGAGTAAAAGTAGAAGTATTCAGGTCTTGTACTTGAGTAAAAGTAGAAGTACCCAGATCTTGTACTTGAGTAAAAGTAGAAGTACTCAGATCTTGTTCTTGAGTAAAAGTAGAAGTATTCAGGTCTTGTACTTGAGTAAAAGTAGAAGTACCCAGATCTTGTACTTGAGTAAAAGTAGAAGTACTCAGATCTTGTTCTTGAGTAAAAGTAGAAGTATTCAGGTCTTGTACTTGAGTAAAAGTAGAAGTACCCAGATCTTGTACTTGAGTAAAAGTAGAAGTACTCAGATCTTGTTCTTGAGTAAAAGTAGAAGTATTCAGATCTTGTACTTGAGTAAAAGTAGAAGTACTCAGATCTTGTTCTTGAGTAAAAGTAGAAGTATTCAGGTCTTGTACTTGAGTAAAAGTAGAAGTACCCAGATCTTGTACTTGAGTAAAAGTAGAAGTACTCAGATCTTGTTCTTGAGTAAAAGTAGAAGTATTCAGGTCTTGTACTTGAGTAAAAGTAGAAGTACCCAGATCTTGTACTTGAGTAAAAGTAGAAGTATTCAGGTCTTGTACTTGAGTAAAAGTAGAAGTACCCAGATCTTGTACTTGAGTAAAAGTAGAAGTACTCAGATCTTGTTCTTGAGTAAAAGTAGAAGTATTCAGATCTTGTACTTGAGTAAAAGTAGAAGTACTCAGATCTTGTTCTTGAGTAAAAGTAGAAGTATTCAGGTCTTGTACTTGAGTAAAAGTAGAAGTACCCAGATCTTGTACTTGAGTAAAAGTAGAAGTACTCAGATCTTGTTCTTGAGTAAAAGTAGAAGTATTCAGGTCTTGTACTTGAGTAAAAGTAGAAGTACCCAGATCTTGTACTTGAGTAAAAGTAGAAGTATTCAGGTCTTGTACTTGAGTAAAAGTAGAAGTACCCAGATCTTGTACTTGAGTAAAAGTAGAAGTACTCAGATCTTGTTCTTGAGTAAAAGTAGAAGTATTCAGGTCTTGTGCTTGAGTAAAAGTAGAAGTACCCAGATCTTGTACTTGAGTAAAAGTAGAAGTACTCAGATCTTGTTCTTGAGTAAAAGTAGAAGTATTCAGGTCTTGTACTTGAGTAGAAGTACCCAGATCTTGTACTTGAGTAAAAGTAGAAGTACTCAGATCTTGTACTTGAGTAAAAGTAGAAGTACTCAGATCTTGTACTTGAGTAAAAGTAGAAGTACTCAGGTCTTGTACTTGAGTAAAAGTAGAAGTACCCAGTAAAAGTCCTGCATTCAAAATGTTCCTCCAAAGGAAGCAACACATACATGATGTTGTGTAATTGTAAACCAAAGCTAAGTCCTCAGGATGACTTTAAGACGTGAACATGGTCGTTTTTGTTTTGTAACATTAAATAAAATAATAAAAATATTTTATAAAAAAAATAATAATAATAATTCCCGATCCCCGATTTTTTTCTTCCGATCTTTTGAAAATCACGTGCTCCGATCCCCGATCACGTGATCGGATCGGGACATCTCTAATAAACACTACAGGGCTTTTATAAGGTAGGCTATGTATGGAATAGGAATTGAACAGTGATGTGATTATTTGCAAACCTGCAGCACACATAGTGTTGATTAATTTATTAATATTGAAAAATGTGAATTTAAAAATCTACTACAACGGGAAGTAGGCCGGCTAGTTTCAATTATGCCCGAGTACTTCACAGTGGCTCATTTACCTCGTGTTCAATAACATGTACAATTATAGTTGGAACTTCGTGTCTTGTTGCTATTGGAAGAGGTGATGGGGTGTTTTCCATTCGACTGCCCTCAGGATTCAGCCGTGATTGAAATGAACAGTAATCAAAGTCTTGTTCAGAGTTCAGCAGCGCTCTCTAAACGTACTTATCCTCCGAGGTTTACCTTTTTTTAAATTGGCATTTCTAAAAAAAACATAGCCTGGAATGAAAAAGCTGCTTGTTTTGTTTCGGTCTGAAAGAAAGAGTTCTCTGACATTTCTCTGAGAGGAACCCCTGTGGTTTCCAAAATACTGAAGCAGATCACAGAGTTTACTGAGCAGCATACAGATTTAAAGTTCAGCCGGGAACACACACACACACACACACACACACACACACACACACACACACACACACACACACACACACACACACACACACACACACACAGTGTAAGTGGCAGCCAGATTGGTGTTTTTCCAAAATAACAAGACAGGCTGGGGCAAAGCTGAAGTCTGTTTCTTCAACTCGACCTAATTCTCCATCAGCAGCCAAACTACTTGAATACAAGGCACCACCATTTTGTAATATTTCCTTTTTTAGATTGTAGTTATATTTTGAATTTCTTTTTTTAAGTTCTTGTATATTTTTATTTTCATTTATTTTCTTTTTATTGGAGAATTTAGTTAATTTTCTTTTTGTTTAAAAATCTTAATGTTGTTGTTGTAGTGTTGCACACTCTTAAACTTCTCATTTTTTTATATAAATATATTTATTTTATATTTTTATTGCATATATTTAAACTACTTAAAGGGGACCTATCGTGCAAAATGCACTTTGTGATGTCTTTTATAAATACACATGTGTCCCCGGTGCGTCGGAACTCGCAGCATCAGAAAATAAAACCCTCTCTCTTTTCCTCCGTACCCACATCTTTTAAAAACAGGGAACAACGAACGGATACAGATTCCATCCGAACTGACGCGTCCATCCGTGGTGACGTCGGCGGACCCACAGAAAGTTGCTATCAGAAACAATGCCTGACGTGTTTTGGACGTCTTTGTTTACATTAGCAAGCCTCGCTAACACTCAGAGCTAACCTGAACTGGAGAGCATGTGTTTGAAAAGCAGGAAATTAAAAAAAGAACTCCCCTCGTGATAAACCCGCAAGAGAAAAAGCATTTGAGCTCCATACTGTTTCAGAGATAATCCTTGATGTGGTTTAAACAGGATGGTGTTTTATCACAGCAGAATTTAACTTTATCTCTAGTATTCTGATCAGGCATTAGCTCCGCCTCCTCTTATTTATTTTTTTCAAGCTAAGGACCCAAGATCCTTGTTTCTCTAACCGGGCTGCAGAAGAGGGGTTTGAGCAGAATGAGGCGCGGCTACAACGGGGGTCTGTTTGGGATTTTGAAAAAATAACTTCACAGACATGTTTAAAGTACCCAGATCTTGTACTTGAGTAAAAGTAGAAGTACCCAGATCTTGTACTTGAGTAAAAGTAGAAGTACTCAGATATTGTACTTGAGTAAAAGTAGAAGTACTCAGATCTTGTACTTGAGTAAAAGTAGACGTACTCAGAGAGTAAAAGTAGAAGTACTCAGATCTTGTTCTTGAGTACAAGTAGAAGTATTCAGGTCTTGTACTTGAGTAAAAGTAGAAGTACTCAGATATTGTACTTGAGTAAAAGTAGAAGTACTAAGATCTTGTTCTTGAGTAAAAGTAGAAGTACTCAGATCTTGTACTTGAGTAAAAGTAGAAGTACTCAGATCTTGTTCTTGAGTACAAGTAGAAGTATTCAGGTCTTGTACTTGAGTAAAAGTAGAAGTACTCAGATCTTGTACTTGAGTGAAAGTAGAAGTACTCAGATCTTGTTCTTGAGTAAAAGTAGAAGTACCCAGATCTTGTACTTGAGTAAAAGTAGAAGTACTCAGATCTTGTACTTGAGTGAAAGTAGAAGTACTCAGATCCTGTACCTGAGTAAAAGTAGAAGTACTCAGGTCTTGTACTTGAGTAAAAGTAGAAGTACTCAGAGAGTAAAAGTAGAAGTACTCTGATCTGGTACTTGAGTAAAAGTAGAAGTACTCAGGTCTTGTACTTAAGTAAAAGTAGAAGTACTCGGATCTTGTACTTGAGTAAAAGTAGAAGTACTCAGATCTTGTACTTGAGTAAAAGTAGAAGTACTCAGATCTTGTACTTGAGTAAAAGTAGAAGTACTCAGATCTTGTGCTTGAGTAAAAGTAGAAGTACCAGAGTGTAGGAATACTCTGTCACAGTAAAAGTCCTCATTCAAAATGTTCCTCAAGTGAAAGTAGAAAGTATTCTCATCTAAATATAGTGAAAGACAGTGAAAGTAGTCGTTGTGCAGATTGGTCCATTTCAGAATAATATATATATATGTTTTTATAATGATTGATCATGAAAGTGTTCTCAAAGCTGGTGAAGGTGCAGCTAGTCTGAAGTACTTTGTAGACTGCAGGGTAGCTGGTGAAGGTGCAGCTAGTCTGAAGTACTTTGTAGACTGCAGGGTAGCTGGTGGAGGTGCAGCTAGTCTGAAGTACTTTGTAGACTGCAGGGTAGCTGGTGAAGGTGCAGCTAGTCTGAAGTACTTTGTAGACTGCAGGGTAGCTGGTGAAGGTGCAGCTAGTCTGAAGTACTTTGTAGACTGCAGGGTAGCTGGTGAAGGTGCAGCTAGTCTGAAGTACTTTGTAGACTGCAGGGTAGCTGGTGGATTCACTCCAGGTGGAACTAAAGTCTGATTCAACACTTGGTTAGATTTCACATCCTTCATCCACATCTGTGAAGTCACTAACTAGGTATAAATACACGCAGTATCTGATTCAGTGCTGGTGTGGACTTTAGAGTCCCTGAGGAACGGACACTATAATCTTAACTTGTAACGCATTAAAACAAGCCGACACGTCTAATCTGCTTTAAGTAAACTAATCCTCGTTAAGCCTCGTTAGCGCGGACACTGTTACTTTCCCCTGAGCATCGCACGGCTGCCGCTCACGTCCCTTTTAGTCTGAAGGCTTTCACACACCCGGCTGTCTTCATCCAGAGTAACGAGTTTGCTTTATGATTCTATAAAGCCTGGTTAAAGAGTCAGGATGGAAATACACGTGTTTAAAACCATGCATCTGTGTTAGGTGCCTCCATGACCCACAACTACAGTTTTATTTGTACTGTATAATATTGAATTATAGATTCTGTTCTTGTATATATTGCGGTACATTTTACTTGTATAATTATCTTTAATTTATTGTTCATTTGTACTTTTCTTTTTATCTTTTTCTTTTGTTGGACATTTATCCTAAACCTCTTTTGTTTGTATAAATAAAAATATATTAATTCTTATTTTTGTTTATTTTATATTCATTTTAAATTGTTGTCGCGTTTCTCTTAATGGACGAGTTGCGTTTGGACCTGCGGGCCACCGTATGTAATCCTCTCGCTCGGCAATAACTCTAATTAAATGGACATTAATTTATAAATCACTATCTGTCGTATCTCTCATGTGTCTGCGTCACACATCTCTCCTGCTTTGCATATGAACCTTATTTCATCCCGAATGACAGTGTGTGTGTGTGTGTGTGTGTGTGTGTGTGTGTGTGTGTGTGTGTGTGTGTGTGTGTGTGTGTGTGTGTGTGTGTGTGTGTGTGTGTGTGTGTGTGTGTGTGTGTGTGTGTGTGTGTGTGTGTGTGTGTGTGTGTGTGTGTGTGTGTGTGTGTGTGTGTGTGTGTGTGTGTGTGTGTGTGTGTGTGTGTCGTCCTTCTGCGGACACACACTTCACCTTCTCTCAGTGAGCAGGTGAACATTTCAGATATCATCCATCCAGTGTCAAAGCTCTGAAGGGAGGCCTTACTTAAGTATTTAAGTACTCTGGCCTTCCTTCATATTCAGAAACAAAAACTTTTTTAAGAGTTTTGCCGACGAGTTCTTCTTTTGAGGTTTTTAGATTTGCGCTGCAATAGAAACTAATATCTCTTCCTCTCTTTCTCTCCTATGTGGCCGGGCGTGATATTGACCATCTACAGGTAAGCTAAGCTCTTTTATTTATCATCAAAGAAGACCGTGGGCTTTTTCTAGAAAGATGTTACTGCTGTGTCTCCGATCGTGTTTATAAGATATATCAATTATCTCCTGACGTAAACAACAACGTGACGTCGGAGCTCCGTCAAAACAAAGCTTTCTCCCGTCTGACGAACAGAAGGATGGTTTTCTGGAATCACTTTAACATTTTACATACGGGGGAAATCTGCATGTTGGCACCGGCAGGGTCTTCTGAGTAGGGAAAATGTGAAGGAAGAAAAGTCAGATGTATTATTGTATTGCTTATTCTTGGTCTGATAATAATATATTTAATTTATATAGCGCTTCTCATCTGCCAAGACAAATCTCGAAGTGCTTCACAACAAGGGATACTTGATAGTTCCTGCTTGAAGTGGGAAAGTTGCTTCGATGTCGTTGCTTGTGAAAAACTTGATCTTTTCAGATTCTCTCTAAATCCAGAATTCCTGGCTCAGAAAAAAGAAAACACACAAAATACTAACTATGGTTGTATTTCATCCGCATCGATGAACATGCTTTGCGTCGGTAATTGGTAAAAACATACATTTCCAAAGTCTGTCCCTGACTCCTGGTTCAGAAGGACACACACATGTACCACACACACATGCAGCTTTGGAGCCGTGTGCAAATACTGCTGTGTTTATCAGGGTCGACTATTTCTTCATTTTTTTCATTTCATTTCAAACCTTTATTTAATCAGACTGAACATAGATCTCTTTTTCAAGGCAGACCTGCAGCAAACAGGTTCCACATGAAACATGAAACAATGAAGGACGTCATGCATTATATTTACAGGATACATACTTATCGACAACATCCTCTTCTTCACGTCTCTTCTACATCAACATGTGTCCCCTCTTCTTCATGTCTCTTCTACATCAACATGTGTCCCCTCTTCTTCATGTCTCTTCTACATCAACATGTGTCCCCTCTTCTCCATGTCTCTTCTACATCAACATGTGTCCCCTCTTCTTCATGTCTCTTCTACATCAACATGTGTCCCCTCTTCTCCATGTCTCTTCTACATCAACATGTGTCCCCTCTTCTCCATGTCTCTTCTACATCAACATGTGTCCCCTCTTCTTCATGTCTCTTCTACATCAACATGTGTCCCCTCTTCTCCATGTCTCTTCTACATCAACATGTGTCCCCTCTTTTTCATGTCTCTTCTACATCAACATGTGTCCCCTCTTCTCCATGTCTCTTCTACATCAACATGTGTCCCCTCTTCTCCATGTCTCTTCTACATCAACATGTGTCCCCTCTTCTCCATGTCTCTTCTACATCAACATGTGTCCCCTCTTCTCCATGTCTCTTCTACATCAACATGTGTCCCCTCTTCTCCATGTCTCTTCTACATCAACACGTGTCCCCTCTTCTCCATGTCTCTTCTACATCAACACGTGTCCCCTCTTCTTCATGTTTCTCCTACATCAACATGTGTCCCCTCTTCTTCATGTCTCTTCTACATCAACATGTGTCCCCTCTTCTCCATGTCTCTTCTACATCAACATGTGTCCCCTCTTCTCCATGTCTCTTCTACATCAACATGTGTCCCCTCTTCTCCATGTCTCTTCTACATCAACATGTGTCCCCTCTTCTCCATGTCTCTTCTACATCAACATGTGTCCCCTCTTCTTCATGTCTCTTCTACATCAACATGTGTCCCAAAACCGGATGTTTCTTTGGTTTCGTTGATACGTTTTAAACTCCAGATTCCCTAACTCCGTGCACCGTGTGTCCCCGTGTTCGCTCACTGCCTGTTCTGCATCGGCTCTGGTGTGTGGCCTCGTGTGATCCTGGTATAATCTCAGTGGATTTGTGTTGGTCTGAGGAGCTTATGGAGCTGCTGGCAGCCGGCGTGGAGCCGTGTTTTCTGCTTCAGGGAAAGTAAAGAAATGCTCTCAGGCCGGGACGGCTCTGAATTATTCATGGCGACTGAGGCAGAGGAGCCGTACAAGCCTTCATCTTCACTGTTCTGCCCCTGGCGGTGCGTCTCTGAGTGATGGGGTGAGTCGGGGTAACATGTGTTTATCCTCGTATCGATACCACACGGAGAGAGGGGGCTAATGCTAACGTGCTAATGGGAAACACTCGGCTGTCAGTGTTGTTGACAGATATCAGAAGGATTGATCGTGGTGCCTCTTTATCCTCATACTCACTGAAACATACATAAAGGATCTATAGAACATACTCTGTTCTGAATGCCATCGTCTAACAAGAATTGTGTGTGTTTACAAACCGAATTTATTTTCAGCCTCAGTGCAACCATTAGTCCAAGCGCTATTAAATCCATCAAAGAGCCTCAGTGTGGCACTGGGCGAAATGTTCCTTCATTACCATGAACACACACACACACACACACACACACACACACACACACACACACACACACACACACACACAGTATTTACTTTGACTCAGCATGCTGATAGTAACTTTTGCACTGATTGTGGATTAATACGTTTCAGAAAGTAGTCTCCAACAAGTAGGCTCTGAGTAATAAGCTGTTATATTTTAAACCCAACATTAGCCTCCTTTAGCTTAGCGGTGGTGACGTGAAGTCATGTGACCGTGCTGTAGTTCCTTTATAGCCTAACATTAGCCTCCTTTAGCTTAGCGGTGGTGACGTGAAGTCATGTGACCGTGCTGTAGTTCCTTCATAGCCCAACATTAGCCTCCTTTAGCTTAGCGGTGGTGACGTGAAGTCATGTGACCGTGCTGTAGTTCCTTCATAGCCCAACATTAGCCACCTTTAGCTTAGCGGTGGTGACGTGAAGTCATGTGACCGTGCTGTAGTTCCTTTATAGCCCAACATTAGCCACCTTTAGCTTAGCGGTGGTGACGTGAAGTCATGTGACCGTGCTGTAGTTCCTTTATAGCCCAACATTAGCCTCCTTTAGCTTAGCGGTGGTGACGTGAAGTCATGTGACCTTGCTGTAGTTCCTTTATAGCCCAACATTAGCCACCTTTAGCTTAGCGGTGGTGACGTGAAGTCATGTGACCGTGCTGTAGTTCCTTTATAGCCCAACATTAGCCACCTTTAGCTTAGCGGTGGTGACGTGAAGTCATGTGACCGTGCTGTAGTTCCTTTATAGCCCAACATTAGCCTCCTTTAGCTTAGCGGTGGTGACGTGAAGTCATGTGACCGTGCTGTAGTTCTTTTATATCCTAGTTAGCTTTTTACTTCAGAAATCATAAAATGTTGTTAATATGTAGAGATTATCCTAAACGCTTGTTTGCCACATAAATTGTTTGACAGTACAGAACTTAAATACCGTAAACTAATCCAACCCTCACTACTAAATGGCCCCCAAACATCAGTATAAATATTGGGTAAGACATAATAAACAGACAGATAACAAGGGTGGAAATGCTTCAAATGAAATGCTTCTAAAGAAATGATGAAATGAAAGCCCTGTTCGTGGAGTGCCTTCACCTTTAAGGCAGTGTCAGGGTTTGCTGTTGTGTGTTATATAAGGTTTTGGCCAGCAAGCAGAGGTTTCATCACGGCTTCAAAGGCCCTCCGGACTCTGGATATTGTTCGGTGCTTCTCTGTGGTTTACCGAATTCATTTTCTCCTTCCTCTCCTTTACACCCACCATCTGTCTCCATCGTCCTCTTCTGCTGACTCACTCTCATTATAATGAACTGAAATCTCTTTCTGTCTTTAGCCTTATTGTTTTGTTTGTATGTGTCTGTGATGACGCTGACACTGTGTCTGACACAAAACTGAACGTGTGACGTATTTGGAAGGCAGCATCTCTCTGGTTTTGGGTTAGTTCAGCAGGATAATCTCCACTTTATGATTTCTGAAGTAAAAAGCTAATGTTGGGCTATAAAGGAACTACAGTACGGTCACATGACTTCACGTCACCACCGCTAAGCTAAAGGTGGCTAATGTTGGGCTATAAAGGAACTACAGCACGGTCACATGACTTCACATCACCCCCGCTAAGCTAAAGGCGGCTAATGTTGGGCTATAAAGGAACTACAGCACGGTCACATGACTTCACGTCTCCACCGCTAAACTAAAGGTGGCTAATGTTGGGCTATAAAGGAACTACAGCACGGTCACATGACTTCACGTCTCCACCGCTAAGCTAAAGGTGGCTAATGTTGGGCTATGAAGGAACTACAGCACGGTCACATGACTTCACATCACCCCCGCTAAGCTAAAGGCGGCTAATGTTGGGCTATAAAGGAACTACAGCACGGTCACATGACTTCACGTCTCCACCGCTAAGCTAAAGGCGGCTAATACTGGCGTCATGACATCTGACAATTTTGCCAACTTTTCTTAAATGAAAATGCACCAAAATAACTGACTCTTTCTCTTTTTCTCATGGCATAATGGCACCATTTTGTTTTGTATGCATCTCCTCTCCTCTGAGACAGTGTCTGTGAATAAGGATAAGGCGAATGACTTCCTTCCACTGGGGTTTTATTTTAGTCTGTGCTAAAATACATCATTTGGTTTTTATACACAGAGGAAATTAAAGCCGGATGTTTGTCACATTGCGTTCGTAAGCCAGATATCCTCATCTGTCATAAGTTTGTTCTTGAACTGACATTTAAAACGTCTTTCTTTTCCGAAATGTAATGCAATATTAAAATCACAGGAAGTACAATATTTGTTAAAGACTCAATACCTTCATGCACGGTTGTAGTTTTTATCTTCATCCTCGGAACATTTCACAGAACAAGGGATGCACACAGGGAGTAAAAGAAATGCAAACACTCTTTAAAAAAAAGTGTGTGTGTGTGTGTGTGTGGACTAGCATTACTATACTTGTGGGGACCTAAATCTGTTTACATAGTTACATGTGGGGACTCGCCTCCCTTATGGGGACAAATTGGAGGAATCATTAATTTTAGGGTGAAGACTTGGTTAGGGTAAGTCTCCAGGAAATGCATGTAAGTCAATGTAATGTCCCCTGAAGTGATGTATACATGGTGTGTGTGTGTGTGTGTGTGTGTGTGTGTGTGTGTGTGTGTGTACACAGTGTGTGTGTGTGTGCGGGCGGTGGACGGTGAGAAAGCGTTGAGGCCTCTCTGAAGTGATTTCACATGGAGATTTCAAGCTTTGAACTCGTGTAAGGATTTTGCCGGTCAAGGTTATTTAGTGTTAGCACATTGGCAGGGAAATCTGCTCTGTGTGTGTGTGTGTGTGTGTGTGTGTGTGTGTGTGTGTGTGTGTGTGTGTGTGTGTGTGTGTGTGTGTGTGTGTGTGTGTGTGTGTGTGTGTGTGTGTGTGTGTGTGTGTGTGTGTGTGTGTGTGTGTGTGTGTGTGTGTGTGTGTGTGTGTGTGTGTGTGTGTGTGTGTGTGTGTGTGTGTGTGTGTGTGTGTGTGTGTGTGTGTGTGTGTGTGTGTGTGTGTGTGTGTGTGTGTGTGTGTGTTCCTGTTCCTGTCCTTGAGTAGACCACCTTCTGTAAATCATTACTGAGCATTTTACCTCTATACGTCTATGAAGTATTGTCATATTCTCTCGCAGCTCTGATATCATCTGCTGTGTTTTCACGCTCCTTATCTCTGAGGGCATGTCAAGTATTTGTTTTGATTTATCATAACATTACATTATTTCTGATGAGTCAGCCTCTTAGCATTAATGGAAAATAAGCCATAACATCCAAATTACTTCTGAACTGCTTTCAAACTTGTTTTAAAACAGTGTTTATTTCTGTAGTCTTTTATGCTATCTCTAAAGATTATTAGGACATTAGATCCCCATTTAATCACTTTAGATTTATTCAAATGAGCAATGGTATCAGTACCTCTGATGCAATATGACATTTGATTAATGTTTTAATCTGATGCTCTGTTAAATGTGTCTAACTTTATTTGTCTAGCACTTGTTGTAGCCATTAAGTGCATTTCAATGGGACTGACATCTGATAATAATGAAATTGCAGACCAAATCATAGAGACGAAATGAGGACAAAATCAAATTGGTAGGCTGACCCTGAGGGCAGCATCTCCATTGTCCAATAGGATCTCTCCACTGCTAAGCTAAAGGTGGCTAATGTTGGGCTATAAAGGAACTATAGCGCGGTCACATGACTTCACGTCTCCACCGCTAAACTAAAGGTGGCTAATGTTGGGCTATAAAGGAACTATAGCGCGGTCACATGACTTCACGTCACCACCGCTAAGCTAAAGGTGGCTAATGTTGGGCTATAAAGGAACTACAGCACGGTCACATGACTTCACGTCACCACCGCTAAGCTAAAGTCGGCTAATGTTGGGCTATAAAGGAACTACAGCACGGTCACATGACTTCACGTCACCACCGCTAAGCTAAAGGTGGCTAATGTTGGGCTATAAAGGAACTACAGCACGGTCACATGACTTCACGTCTCCACCGCTAAGCTAAAGTCGGCTAATGTTGGGCTATAAAGGAACTACAGCACGGTCACATGACTTCACGTCACCACCGCTAAGCTAAAGGCGGCTAATGTACGGCTATAAAGGAACTACAGCACGGTCACATGACTTCACGTCTCCACCGCTAAGCTAAAGGAGGCTAAAGTTGGGCTATAAAGGAACTACAGCACGGTCACATGACTTCACGTCACCACCGCTAAGCTAAAGGTGGCTAATGTTGGGCTATAAAGGAACTACAGCACGGTCACATGACTTCACGTCACCACCGCTAAGCTAAAGGCGGCTAATGTTGGGCTATAAAGGAACTACAGCACGGTCACATGACTTCACGTCACCACCGCTAAGCTAAAGGTGGCTAATGTTGGGCTATAAAGGAACTACAGCACGGTCACATGACTTCACGTCACCACCGCTAAGCTAAAGGAGGCTAATGTCGGGCTATGAAGGAACTACAGCACGGTCACATGACTTCACGTCACCACCGCTAAGCTAAAGGAGGCTAATGTTGGGCTATATAGGAACTACAGCACGGTCACATGACTTCACGTCACCACCGCTAAGCTAAATGCAGCTAATGTTGGGCTATAAAGGAACTACAGCACGGTCACATGACTTCACGTCACCACCGCTAAGCTAAATGCAGCTAATGTTGGGCTATAAAGGAACTACAGCACGGTCACATGACTTCACCTCACCACCGCTAAGCTAAAGGTGGCTAATGTTGGGCTATGGAGTGCCACAGTCACGCATCCTAAAACCCGGAAGTAAACTCCTTCCGGTTCCTTCGACAAAAACCAATGCAATTTCTCCATAGGATTTTGGAAAATAGCTAAAATCTAAGGTCCGTTAGCCTGAAATAAGGTCTGTGGTTAACATTGAAAAACACATTCAGAAAACCTCTGGCTCACAGACCAGGGGACAGGAAGCGATAACATGTTGAGTCATTTCCTGACTAATTCCTGCACCACTTTTCAAGGAGTGAGAGCTGGTCCTCACATCTTTTTAACAACAATGTTCTCATGACATCATCATCCAATTTTGACAGAAACTAAAATCTTAAGGTCAAACTCTTCTGGAGAACATTTCTTTGAATTAATGAGTTTCCGGTGTTTTAAAGCCGTCTTTAAAAATGCAAATTGAAACAGGATAAAAAGCGAAAGCCCTGGTCAGCCAGCAGGAATGCAAATGTGTTTTTTCTGGTGACAGCCATTAGCACGGACCGTTCAATCATGGGCCACAAACCTAGTTGGTGTCCAAACATCGGGTCAGCTGCACTTTATCAGGAGTTAATGGAGTGGCTGTTGATGATGTGATTGTTGGACCAATTTCCCTGGCAGGGAGTCAGGGGAAATTGGTGATTCACTGGATGCAGAGATGCGACTCGGCACTAATGGATGCAGAAAGAGATAATCGAGGGTCGAACGGAGGCAGAGTCATAGTCGGACGGAATGGCTTTTTACTTAGCGTCCAATCCATTAAGCATAACCAGGGTTTGGAGAGTTACTTGTAAAATGTAAAAATATGTAATCAGTACCCAAATCTGAGTATCAACACAACAAAGCAATGCAATCTGATTATTTCCTGTTACTCGTGGACTACCTGTTAGGGATGCCAGCGATTATTCGAATATTCGCTACAGTCTTCATAATCGAATATTATTTTTAAAAATCGATTTTTTTTTTTTTTATTATTTATGTTTTTTTTTGGCTTAGTTTCAACCAATATATATATAAATATATATATGCTAATAATAGTAATAGTATTAATAATTGTAAATGGTCATTGGTCACACCACCAGTTTGTTTTACTGTAAACTCGGTCGGTCGAATAATCGATTATTATTCGCCAGGGCTGCCGAATAATCGATTTTGATCATGGTCAGTTTCTGGCAACCCTACTACCTGTATGGCAAATATGATGTTTTTTACTTTTGCATTAAGACAACCGAACAATGTGATATCTTGTTTCATTAGTGACTTTATTTTTGCTGTATCGTTATTTTAATTTGTAGTCTCTTTGAACTTTATTTTGACCTTGTGTGAATCCTGCTTTGGCAGATAAAGGAAACACAAAGAAATACCAATTAGATGTTTTTGCTTAAGTGTATTATGAAACCCAACGGAACAGTTTGACCTTAGTTGAAAGAAGAAACCAAGATATTTAGGATCAGAAATTATTTTATTGAAAGGAAAACCTGCCTTTCGTTAATCATATTCAAGCCTTTATTGTCATGTGTACATTAGCTACAGTGTAGATACGGCAATGACAAACTCCAACAGTGCAACACGAATATATGTAGGACATAAAACAAATAAAGCAGATAGGAATTACAGTTACATTTTCTTGGGATTACCCAATCCTGTTAAATGTACTCCCCGCGCCCGCCCATAACTACACCCTTTCTTCCAACTTCACTTTTCGTCTGGGCTCAAGCATGTTTCCCCGATACAAAGGGCCTCTTCTGGACTCACAGCTGTGCACGAGGCTTCAGCTGCCCTAGTTTGGCTGCATGTTGACGCACAAACAGCCTGAACACGGAGCTTAAAGAGCGAGACAGAGACCTCATGGTTCATGGGTCATGGACGGAGTTAGATGTGGTGGTAGACCCAAGGCTGACCCGATGAAAGAGACTCCTGTTGGTGGCCCTTTGCATTGTTCCTTGTTGTGATGTGGCCCAGATTCCCCAAACTGGGTGGCTGGAAGTAGCACAGAGGGAACTCGTGTGTGTGGTTTTGCCAGAAGTACATGTTGTGCTGGGTTTCAGACACTTACAGGGTGATGTGGGATAAAACGAGGTGTAGAGATAACATCCCCAGTGGCTTAAGAGGCTAAGTTGGTTCTTCTTTGTGACTTGTTTCCAAAGAGCAGTCCTTCTTGTTCGGGCCGATTAAATTAAGAAAACTAAACAAGCAATTACAATAAGACCAAGTAAGAAGTCTTTCTCGTCTTTTAATTTGTATTGTACATGTCTTTTTATGCTGCTGCAACACAAACATTTCACAAGTTGGGATCAATAAAGTTCTTCTTATCTTATCTTATGAACCAAATCGCCGTCTTTGTTCATCACACAGCAGCTGGACTAAATACCTTAAGCCACGCCCATGTGACAAGTGCAGGACGTGACTTATTACAACCGTGTGTGATGTTAACAAATAATGATAATGATAGACATAATCAACAATGGCTAAAGAAGCATTTTGGCTCCTACATGAGTAGAGATGTCCCGATCCGATCACGTGATTTTCAAAAGATCGGAATCGGGAGAAAAAAATCGGGGATCGAGATTTTTTTTTTTTTTTTTTTTTTTTAGAAAATATTTGTGTTTTATTTAATGTTACAAAACAAAAATGACCATGTTCACGTCTTAAAGTCATCCTGAGGACTTAGTTTTGGTTTAAAACAACATCATGTATGTGTTGCTTTCTTTGGGCTTGTTTTCAGACCTGGTTGCTTATTTCTCTCAAAGCAACAGAGTGGGCGCAGTGTCTAATAGTAGCAGCAAGCTAACGAGAGGCTACGTTCAGCTGGTGACTCGGGAGTCGGGACGGAGAAAATGTCAGGAGTTTGGAAGTATTATAAAATTGAAAGCGAAGGCAGTGTAACAGCCAGATGCAATGTTTGCAAGGCAGAGGTTCCGCGTGGTGGAAAGAACAGAGCTACGTTCAACACGACCAATCTAACACGCCAGCTGAGAAACAAACACCAACAACAACACGACGAGTACACAGCGGCCACTCGGCTAACGGCACGGAAACAACCGACACTTTCAGAGACTTTAAAAAGGAAAGAGAAACTGCCCCAGAACAGTGACAAAAAAATAACAGCCAAGATAGCTGAATTCATCGCGTTGGATGACCAGCCGTTATCCGTTACCTTTTTTCTCTCTTAATGCATTGCATAAAGATCGGATCGGGAAAAATCAGTATCGGCAGATTGTCAAAATCAATTGATCGGAATCGGATCGGGAGCAAAACAAGGTGATCGGGACATCCCTAAACATGAGGATTGTCTTGAAGTATATGATATTACTTTTGATTCTCTCATCCTAAATTCCCCCAGAGCCCAAAGGAAATTAATGCGTCAAGAACTTCTTAGAGGTTTTTCCGAGAAGTCCGCTCTTTGGTATTTTCTACTGTTCTGTAATTCAATCGTCAAAAAGCAGTTTGAAACCAAACCTGATAAGCTGCGGTATTTCTGTGTCAAGGTTATTGAGTCTCGGTACTGGATATGTGTATATGTATATGTGTTCATTGTCGGCGAGGCAAGCAAACAATGTTTAACTTCAATGTTTCTGCCACGGATCAGATTGGATTTGTTTGCAGACTCTGTTTCAAATTAGAAACCTCATGCGAAACGCCGCGAATTGGTCACTTATGAAACAAAGGAATTTATGTTCTGGTTTCTAAACAACTTTAATTGTGTTTACTCTCGGCACTTGTTTTTCTCTATAATGTATTCTAGTTGTAACTGTTTCCCATTTTAGTATGTATGAGTTGTAACGTTAACATTTCTTAAAATGCAAAAGAAAGTTAAAAATGATTGGACCTAATCAGGGGAAACAGTGACTCCTCACATAGTTGTGGTTGCAGCAAACTCCAATTAGAAAAAAGGCTGCAATCACACCAGCTCCGGCCGTCACGGGACAATGGACGTCCTGCGGTTCCTACGTGTGGTTGTTGTTTCTGGAAAGGACATTTTGCAAAAGTTAAAAGGGCAACGTAATCAGGAACACATCCTGATGTCCAGATTCAGCGGACAATCACATAACCAGGTTGTTGACACGGTAGACTTCAGTTTGTCTTGCTGTTATGGAACGGGGGCCCAAAACAACGTCGGTAGTTAAAGAAAACGGAAGAAAAACAAAGAATATCCCCCGAATCCCCAGTGATCAGACGTTGCTGTCACGGCTTACTAAATGATGCAACTCTGTAGGAATTGGGATGGCGTGTTTCCTGCAACGACTACAAAGCCCAGTCCTGTGCATGACTGAATGATGTTGCCTTCAAGGGCTGTAGCAAATGTCAAGATCTTAAAAAACGCTCTGACGCAAGACTATAATGGTGAAGTCTGCTTGTGCTAAACTTGTGGTAATCGCTGGAATGCGAGATGTATTGTGTTAAGAATGCTGACTTGGCAAAACTGCTCTTGGGTCAGTCTCATTTATGATCAGAGATGGCAGAAGTACACACATCCTTTGCTCAAGTAGAAGTACATATACTTGTGTTTAAAAGTACTCTGGTAAAAGTAGAAAGTACAGGTATTTGTGTTCAACATGTGAGAAGTAGAAAGTACAGGTATTTGGGTTCAACATGTAAGAAGTAGAAAGTACAGGTATTTGTGTTCAACATGTAAGAAGTAGAAAGTACAGGTATTTGTGTTCAACATGTAAGAAGTAGAAAGTACAGGTATTTGAGTTCAACATGTAAGAAGTAGAAAGTACAGGTATTTGGGTTCAACATGTAAGAAGTAGAAAGTACAGGTATTTGTGTTCAACATGTAAGAAGTAGAAAGTACAGGTATTTGGGTTCAACATGTAAGAAGTAGAAAGTACAGGTATTTGAGTTCAACATGTGAGAAGTAGAAAGTACAGGTATTTGGGTTCAACATGTAAGAAGTAGAAAGTACAGGTATTTGAGTTCAACATGTAAGAAGTAGAAAGTACAGGTATTTGAGTTCAACATGTAAGAAGTAGAAAGTACAGGTATTTGGTTCAACATGTAAGAAGTAGAAAGTACAGGTATTTGTGTTCAACATGTAAGAAGTAGAAAGTACAGGTATTTGAGTTCAACATGTAAGAAGTAGAAAGTACAGGTATTTGAGTTCAACATGTAAGAAGTAGAAAGTACAGGTATTTGAGTTCAACATGTGAGAAGTAGAAAGTACAGGTATTTGAGTTCAACATGTAAGAAGTAGAAAGTTCAGGTATTTGAGTTCAACATGTAAGAAGTAGAAAGTACAGGTATTTGGGTTCAACATGTAAGAAGTAGAAAGTACAGGTATTTGAGTTCAACATGTGAGAAGTCAAAGTAAAAAGTCGTCAGAAAAATAAGTGGTGGAGTAAAGTACTGAAACCAGAAAAATGTACTTAAGTACAGTAATGAAGTATTTGTACTCCGCTACTTCCCACCTCTGTATATGATCGAGATGTGTTTATTCCTAACAATATCTATCCTCATATTGTTCTATAAGAGAACATAAAAGCCACTTGTTTTCTGCACCGTGACCTGATTTCGGTGACCAGTACGCGGACCAGATGGATTTAGCTTTCTGCTTCAGTATTCGATTAGAAACCAAATAATATCTGTGTCACATGCGAGAGGAAGAATCACCTCAGATCTCCTTACTTTGGGTTAAAGGGGGAATTACCTCCACAAAGGGCTCCCCCATTATTTTTTAATCCAGGCTAACACCAAGGGGGTTGTGTGGAAAACAAAAGCACAATGTGGATACAGCAGTTTGGAGAAGAGAGGAGGACGGGGGGTGTCTGCCAAAATATGTGAGCTGCTTTAAAGTTGGCCAGAGTTCAAGCTTTGAAAGAAAGAACGAGGGAAGCGTCAGACGAAGAGAGGCGTGTTGGGAAAGTGTTTCCAAACCAAGTTCACTCGTGTTGCTTTGTAGGGGAAGGGAGGAGGGGTTTGTTGACATTCCCGTTTTCTAATAAACACGTTCGAGGATAATTTCTTTCTGTCATGGTTTTGATTTTGAGAGTCTTCTGGCGTTCTGCTCTGTAAACTGTGCATGGTTCCTTTTTTTAAAGACATTTTTATTACACGGTTTAGTTGAATACTTGATTCTGATTGGTCAATTCGGAACATGTGACATGTTGTAAATCCTGTAGAACAGACCGCTGTCAAGGACCGTTGCTATGGAGGATCAAGAAAGAGAAAGGAAAGGAGGTTCAAATACAAAGAAATGTGGGGAAATGTTTCCACACAAATCATAATGTTTTGCAAAATGATTTTGCTTCCACAAGGAAGGAACATAAATACGACGGACTTTGTTGTTTTGTTCCGGATAAAACGAGTAAAGTTTATTGACACGCCGTTAAATCCAGCTGTGGGTAAAGAGGAAGCACGTTGATTTCAACATTTCTTTCTCTATTTCGGTTTCCGTCGTGGTTTAAAACCCCACAGTGTTCCGGCCTTTTTCTCTTTTTATTTTGAACGTGGTTGTTCGGTGAACTGCTCATAGAAGTGGAGACGAGTTTTGCTCAAACTGTGACTGCTGCCTTTCATTTAGCCTCAAAACCAAAACGTCTGCATCGAGTTGTTTTGTATCCTTGGTAAAAGGAACTTTGTGGGTTTCAAAATAGTCACAGGTTGAAATTGTGGCTGAAGAGAAATGGAAAAAGTATTCGTTTGGGCTTTTAACATATTCGTTTTCTAAGTGTTATACGCTCGAAATGGCCTTCTGTCTACCGTACATGTGTCCACAACTATGATGCCGTCTCTAACGGTTTACGGGTCGACGAAATCTTAAAAACAATAGTTTCCTGGACAGTTTTAGTTACACATTACTATCTAATGATGTTTTTATAGGGTTTTCATACAAGAATAGAGGAACACCGTACAGCAGGGGTGTCAAACTCAAGGCCCGGGGGCCAAATCTGGCCCGCGACTTCATTTCATGCGGCCCCACAAGATATATAATATGTGTATTATACGGTTACATGCTACTTTACAGAAGCACGTTGCCCATGAACTACATGTCCCACAATGCATCTCAAATTTGACTTTTTTCTCAGAATTAGATTTTCTTTTCAAAATGTCACTTCTTTTTTTTGTTTTTACAGAATTTGGCTTTTCTTTTTAAATCATTTTGTGACATTCTCACTGAAGAGACTTGCAATGATTTGCCCCAGACTTCTTCTTTCAGACGTAGTTAATTATGAAGTTATTACCCTATCAGATAATAATCCAATGCAGAGGCAACAATGTAATGTAATACATTATTTTATATATATTAAATATTTATATATGTCTTAAAGTTACAACCGGCCCTTTGAGTGCAACCATAATGCTGTTGTGGCCCGTGATGAAATTGACTTTGACACCCCTGCCGTACAGGATGTTGTGACATCTAGTGACGTTAAGCTAAATAATGCTGTTTGTTGTTTGTTCATCTCCAGGGTTGGGTATTGATAAATAGGGATGCTTATCGTTTGAAATGTATCGATTCCGATTCCGGTTCTTATCGATTCCCTGTTTCGATTCCAAAATTGTAAAACAAAGAGGTCAAACGTTTAGATAACAAAAATATCTTTATTCTTTTAAGATTTAACTGACATTTTTACAAATAAAAAATATACATGCAATACAAATGTATTGCACAATAGCTGTGCTTTATTTTAACTGAGCTCTGCCTGTGGCGAGCTATTAACAGGCTTTACTCTGTGCCTCGTCTTTCTCTTTCTTAGTGGAGTGGAGCCTCGCTTCAGAGCGTTTACCGCGACCCATCTTTGGTGTTATGAAGTGACTGAGCTCGTGAACTGTCTACGGGGGGGGCGGGGAAACTGTGGACCTCTGTCGCTGCAACTTACATGATGCCGTTTAAAGAAATGAAGGGCCTACCGTGTTGTGTAATGTGTATTTATACTGTTCACGCTCACGACTTGTAGCACTTCGGGATTTGAAACCAAATATGAAGTGCTTTATAAATGGAACTCATTATTATTATTATTAAGGGCGGTGCCGGCCGTCAGCGTACCGAGCCGGCCGCCAACGGCCCGCTGACGACCGGTCGTTCTGTGATTCTCCAGAACACACAGATGGCCAGTCCGCTATGGAATACAGGGTCTGCCGAGTTTAGGAACCGTTAAGCAGAACCGAAATGGTGTATTTTGTATGGGTACTCGGTACCCGGCATTTTCTTATCGGTTCTCATCTGGAAGCGAGTTCCGGATCCCAACCCTATTGATAAACCAGTATTTGTGTTTCGTTTGTATTAAAACATGCTCCAAACCCCATTTTCATTTCTTTTCCAGTCAGCATTTTGCTTTTCGCCCGTATTGTTTCTGAACACTTCCCACTGGGCTGTGATATCTGCACCGGACACAGAAGCTAAGGTGACAGATTGTTTTTTCCTGTAAATATGTCAACGCCTGAATCCAATTTCTAGCACCAATTTCTGCCAAAAGAAACATTGCACATATCTCATGATTAATCCGGTGACTGCACTCGAGCCGTTCGCCTGTTTCTGCCCCGATTGGATTATCCGATTTCACAGCATAGCCTTTTCTTCACCTTCTGTTCAAATCCACTCCTGAAGCCTTTGTGTTCGTGTTGTGTAGATCCGTATGGCGCAGCTTAGCCCTGCCAACAACCCAACAGAACATGTGTGTCGTCTCCAACGGTACTACAGGACTACAGAGTCGAAGAGAAGCGGCACGAGTTGTGAGAATGAATCAGACGGTAACACTGATTGTGTTTCTTCGCCTGAGGTCCAACGCTGAACATTTGCACGGATGTTTTTGCCAGATGTCGATCAATCTGTGAGCTCAGCGTGGCGTCTCACCTTCTGTACAGTGCGAACACACACACTCTGAGACGTCGTGGTGTAAAGTGAAGGTGTGTATAGCGGAGAAACCCCCCGCTGGGATCTTAATGTGTCTTTTCGGTATTGGTGCCAGATCACAGTGTGTGTCCGCGCTCATTTAACTCTTCATCGTGAGGGGACTGTGTTGAGAGGTTGAAACTAAAGCGATGTCTAACGAGATTATCTCAAGGTATTTTCAACCACGAGGACGGCGGTTGCTCTTTCATGTCAAGCTTTGAAGCTTCCGGCCGCACAGTAGTTAGTAGGTAGTCGGGCTGCACGATTTTGGGAAAAAATCTAATTGCGATTTTTCTGACAAATATTGCGATTCGAATTGCGATATTTATTTTTAAGCGACCCAATGGAAGTTTATTGTAAAATGCGGCCATAACTCCGGCTAGGAAGGTCGTATCAACATACTCCTGTCTCTAGCACCCCGCAGCCAGAGCTACGAGTGAAAGAACTAAACTTACATGAAACTTCCGTTGGGTTGCTTTAAAGTCGAGCTTCAGTTTGAGATTCACCCTGTGATAGAAACACGTGATGGAGCGTCTCTAACCTGACTCAGGAACCATCTGAAGCTCCATTGGAAGCCATCTGGAAAGGACAGGCACTTTCAAGAGCACTTGGCAGGTGATTGGATCAATCTGTCTATCACCTTCTATCATGGGCCACTTCTGATTGATTAGAAATGGCTGGTACATGTGGAGAACAGCACTTCTGATTGGTGTGGATGAGTGACACACAAGAAAAGAAAAAAAAAATGTAAAAAAAAAAAGTTTAAAAAAAGTAAAAAAAAATCGCAGGCTTTGCGGTTTGATAATCGCATCATCTCGAATCGCGATTTCGATTTAAAATCGATTAATCGTTCAGCCCTAGTTAACAATGATAATCGTGGAACATTTTCCTTTAGGTTCTTAGTATTTTTTGAAGAAATGGAATCTTAATTTTTGCTCCAGTTCTGTCTCGCTGGCGCCGGTCGAACACGCCTCTTGTAAACGTGTGTAATGGAAGCAATAGGTATCGTTACACGATGTGGGAGTGGCTTTCCTCTGAGCTGATGCTACCAAGTATGGTTTAGTTGAGCTTACAACATAGGGTTGAGAAATGTTGGTCTTAGTAATAAGTTGCATACACGGAAGTGATTTTAAGAGGCCCTATTCTGCTGTGAGTGGCGTTCCCTTTCCTGTCGGTTTGTGTGCATGTAAATGGTCCCACGTGACATCACCGTGTAACACTTGCTCCTATTGGCTAGTGCTCCAACACATTGTACGTGATAGGCTAAGGAGGCGGGACATCTCTAAGCTGGTTGACCAATCACAACAGAGCCGGCCAGCTAACCAATCGGAGCAGACTGGGCTCTGGTTTTCAGACAGAGGGTGAAAAGAGGTGCTGCAGCACAGACACTACATACTGATATACACCTGAACATCAGCAGGAGAGGACTCTTTAAAGTAGAGACACTACATACTGATATACACCTGAACATCAGCAGGAGAGGACTTTTTAAAGTAGAGACACTACATACTGATATACACCTGAACATCAGCAGGAGAGGACTCTTTAAAGTAGAGACACTACATACTGATATACACCTGAACATCAGCAGGAGAGGACTCTTTAAAGTAGAGACCCTACATACTGA